>PVKH010031100.1:0-12384 GCA_004027955.1 Chaetophractus vellerosus
TTATGCATGCCTTTTATGTATGTTCAGGTGGACTTCCTCCCATGCACCCCCAACCCTGACACCCCCCACCAATGATCCTCAGAAAATAAGCAAGAACTATATATTTTCTGACATTTCCTTTAAATCAACAACATTATATGAAACATCATGTTTCACAGCATTTTTAAGAGTGTCAGTTTGTCTCTTTATCTCACTTTGAGGTTAACTATTACTATATTATATGCATTAAAATTGCTTCATGGTAAAGCTAAGTTTACTGAGAATATGAAAATTAAATGTTTCCTGCATAATTACTAAACCTTGTTTTGTTGTATTGGATCACTAGATAAAAGAACCTTCTTATATATTTACAATATAATTTATACTGAAATTGCACTCACCAAGGATGGAGTCCCACACAGTAACCAAAAGAATATTGAATTCTCATCCTCAGGAGTCCTCCTACATTCTCTAATAGAGCAGCAGGAATCCTCTGAGTGCATGGGCAGTGACTAGCAAAGGAGGACAGACCACTATGCCAGGCCCTTGATATTGATGGCTATATTTATCCTTTTCTAGTGAAATTGAAACTTACCCTATTATTATATATAGCCTAAGAGTTACCTCCTGAAAGCCTCTTTGTTGATCAAATGTGGTGTCTCTCTAAGCCAATCTCAGCATATAAACTCACTACCTTCCGCCCTGACATGGTACATGACGCCCAGGGAGGAACCTCCCTATCTCTGAGGGATTATTACCAAGCACTGACTAGCGATGAATCTGGAAAAAGACCTTGAACAAAATGAGGGAAGTATTAAATACAATTGAGTTTTTATGGCTAAGAGACTTCAGAGTGAGTTGGAAGGTTATTCAAGACATTACGTTCATGCACGTCCCAGGAGGATCTCACTGACTGCCACAGTAAACAGTGCCTCAAACAACAGGGCTCCTAAGGGCTGTAGAGACATCTAGAAACTATAGGCATGGCAGGCCATCTCAGGAATTTGGCACCCTGTCAATGGGCCTTACCTTGGAATATGTGTTCCCCAATGTAAGAGAGTTAGACTCATAATTTCCTTGCACATGGCTCTTCTGCCCTTTGTACTTGAACATATAATAAGCACTATATTTGTTGAATATACATCACAGAGACTTAAATCCTCAGTCTGTTCATATGTCAGTTGAGCCCTGAATCTCAGCAGATGTGCAACACCTACACCCAGTTATTTGGACTCATCCAGGTCAACTAATGAAAGGGTGATGATAGACAACGCCCATCCCAGGAAGCAGAGAGTGTCTGTAACTGCAAGCAAGACAGTTACATCCATCTGCCCTGTGGGATCTAAGCCCTCTCTCAGTTGGAGGCAGGTTGAGCCCCACCATCCAAAAACCATCAAACTTTAGGAATAAACAAATACAAGGGTAGAAAGCAACTATGGACTAAAGTAGACCTGATTATTCTAACTCTGGAAGAACTTGTATCATTTATACAAAGTCAGTGTCCGCCATAGATTTTCAAGGGAGGTATAGGGGAGTTTAGGTGCAACATGGGGGCACTTTTGGGATATTGGAATTATCCTGTATGATATTGCAATGATAGATACAGGCCATTATACATTTTGTCAAACCCTATAAAATTAGGGCAAAATGGTAACTGTAATGTAAACTAAAGTCCTTGGGTAGTACAATGCTATATTATGTATTCATCAATTGGAACAAATGTATCACACTAACAAAAAATGTTAATGTTTGAATGTGAGGGAGGGGGAGGGGATGGGATATATGGGAATCCTCTCTATTTTGATGTAACATTTATGTAATCTAAAGCTTCTTTAAAAATTAAAAAAAAATACTTTAAAAAAGAAATTGCACTCAAGAAAAGCAGTTTCCTCTGTTAATATTTACTGAAAAAGAATGTATTCTCCTAAGCCAGTGATACTTTTATTTTTATATAATTTGATTTTTATTTGAATTCTGTTTTCAATTTAAAGGTTAAATATCTTTGACTCAGTTTTCTCAGAACCTGTTACACTCTAGGAGATGTGATATTGTAGTGTCCTGCTAGGCCGAACAAGACAATGGCTAGCTCCTGGGTAGCGCCCATTCTAATCAGATTACTCCAGAGACTAGTAAAGAAACACATGCATTCTAAGTATATTGATCAACATGCACATAAGATATAGTGTTTCTGTGGAAGAGGAGGTGATTAAAGTCTGTGACAGCAGAAACTTTCTTCACCATTATGTACCTTAGGTCTAATGTACTGGAAAACTTTTGTTTAATTATTAATGAGTAAATGGATCTCTTGATCTCAATTTGGAAGTTAGAAGGAGGTCCTAAAAGCAACCATGGGAGGGTGTGAATTAGAATGGAATATTTATACTGCAGTTGTCCAGGTGCTAGATCAGGCTGGAGAGGTAGGCAAGTACAAACTCCTCATGGATGGTGCATTATGTTCTGAAGTGTTGGACCTTGATTTGTTGAGTAAATGATACCAGTGCAAAAGGAAGGTAATAAAGAAGAAAGTATCATAATTAGTTTGAATTTTTGAAAGATACCTCTGAGCACAAATAAAAGGTGACTTGAATAAGAAAAATGCTTAAGGTAGGTAGGGAGAAACTCATTTTTTTGCTATATCATAGATGTTCTCCCTAATTAATGATTGTCATTTTTGTCCACCATATTTATTTCCAATTGCCTGAACAGTGATAATTTTTTGAAACAATCTATATTTCTTTTGATTTGTCCATGACATTTCCAGGTTAATTTAACATGACTTTTTCTAACAGCCATTTTGGTTGCACCGTTTATAAATCATCCCTGTAAATTCTAATTGTGTTTCTCATATTTTTCCTACTGCTCCTACATTTAAAAAACATGTTTTTTTAAATGTCAAAGGAAGCAAAAACCTATTTGAGATATGTGTGTGGGTAAGTGAGTGTGCAGTGACAATTATTCCCTTCCCTCTAAATCCTCTGTATATTCTACAGGGAGGTAGCGTAAACCTGAAGTAAATATTTAGATGTAACCATTTGGTATGCTTCGCTTCTTTGCTGCGATAAGGTCTATCTAAATATTACTAATTTTACCTGTCATGTTGTTGTTGTTTTTTTACCTCTTCCTTAAAAGTTTTTTCCCAAATTGAAAAAAAAAATGGCTATCCCTCATTCAGTCTATATAATTCTATTCCATTTCTGTTGCTGGTGCTAAAAGTGTTCAAGTCACATTTGTTTATTTTTAATATTTTAACTGCTTATAGTTCTAATTTGTTTACTCTGTCCAAAATTACCTTCATCGGTGTTAAAGATATATTTTCATCCGTGCCCCAATAAAGCCTGATTGTAGCAAATATTATGTAAAAGTGTGTCCCCTCTTAGATTGGTACATCTATTTGATTTAAGTAGTGCTCTAGTAGACTTTAATAAATATGATAATAATTTCCCTTAGGAGATAAATGTTTTAAAAGCAATTTTTTTTATTATAAAATAATTCCATGTGCTCATCGCTTGGAAGCTGCCATTTGCTGGAAAAAGAAAGACATATTTTCATTCGTGTGCAAAATTTCTCACCTTCTCTTGGGAAAGCGATATTCAGATTTGCTCCAATATTTAGCTGTATGCCTTATTTTCTTGTTCTTTATAATTTCCTGAAGATTGCAATGGTGAGAATGACCTTGAAGAACAAAAACTCACAAGATTGTGTAGGGATAATGTGCTGAGTAAACACCTGTAAACACAATTATTGTATGTTAGCACAGATTTCTTCATTGCATCTGTCCAAGTTCATAAAGTGAAACTAACATCCTTAGTGACTTATCTGAGATTAGACAATGCTCAAAGAATGCGCACTGGTTATTACTCACTTATATGTATACTATCTAATGAAGTGACCAATTAATTGTATCTCTCTTGGCTGTTAAAATGTATTCAATATGTCAGAATTGTTCCTTAATCTCTGAATCATTCTAATGTTTAATCATATTTATGTTTAAATTTACTAAATATATACTAAATATTTAATGCAGAGTTGAAAATATTTGAGGGTTCAGCTGCTAATCTGATATCTTAATGTTCTTTGGTTAATTATTTACCAAAGCATTTAATAACCAAAGTTAGAAAAACCATAGTATAAGGGCCCATAATAAATCCTCATTAGTGATAAAATTATCTTGTGGAGGTGGTAGTCAAAAGTCTGACAAAATCAGCCTAAGTAAGATAATATCTCCATGGTTAGAATTTATCTTTCATGTCAAGCATTTGCTTTCAAAGCAATGTTTCATTCACTTGCCATTTTTTGCTTCCTTTCCTTCAGTTATTCTAAATGTCAGTTAGAAGGAAGAAGATACAACCTGCTTGTTACTGGAGGAGTTTGAGTATTCTATTTCAGTAGTTGGTTACTATGTCTTATTAATGATAGCAAGTTGGTGGGTATTTTTGTATATTTTTGTTGTGGCTATATTATTGTATCCATTTTCCAGCAGTCTTTTTGGTAACTTTTTTCAGCATCTATTTCTAAGAAAATATTTAAAAGCTGAAATATTACTTCTAGTGTTTCTATTTTTTAATATAATGATTTATTAGAATTAGTAACATTTTAATTTATATATTTGCCAATAGAGTCATATTTGGTTGTAGATAAATTTCATATCCATGTATTTCTTAATTTTTCTCTTAAAATGAATTTTCATTTGCCGTGATCTTTTCTAAGCAATGAGGAAACATTTTGTAAGATATTGAGATTTGTCAAAATGAGATCTTAAAAATGACCCTTTGTTCTCAATAATGTAACATTGTCAGTACTTTTCTTTTAATAGTCATATTCTTATTTGTCATTATCAGGTTAATGTATTAAAATCCAGTAAATTATTATGATAAATACATGATAGAATACGTTTCTTCAGAAGAAAAGTTTTATATCCAGAATGTCATTGTTTCAACATCTACTCAATTTTAGGCACTGTTCTGACCATGAGAGAAAAGAAGAAAGTAAAAAGAGACAATAAGTTAAATATTTTCTCATCTAAGCTCAAGAGTTTACGTGGTCCATTAATAGTAACTTAGAATAATATAACTGTAAAATATTATGTGATAAACCTACTGAAAAAGTGTCTGCATTTTCAGTGTGACTTCATGGAGATGATTGTGTGCCTTTAGACATTATGTAAAACTTATGAAGCATAATAATTGGTTTTTTTTTTTTTAAAGATTTATTTATTTTATTACATATCTCCCCTTCCCCCCCCCCCCCGTTGCGGCGACGCGCCGAGACTTGGTCACTGCGCAGGCGCGGCTTTCCCCGCTTGTGGGCGGCTTCTGCTTCCATCACGGTCGGCTTTTTTCATTTCGCGGGTGGCTGGCTGTGCTCGATTTGCAGGCGACCTGCCCTGCCCGTGGCGGCTTTTGCCTGTCCGTGGCAGCTTTTTGCCCTGCCCACGGCGGCTCCGGCCCTCCCATGGCGGCTTGCCATTCTCAGGGCGGTCTGCCCGCTAGGAGAGGTCCCCGGGAACCGAACCCGGGGCCTCCCATGTGGTTTCCCAGCGAGCTCTTTATCCACTGAGCTATCTAGCCGGGCCCAATAATTGGTTTTGATTATGTTATTGTCATTGTTCCCTTACCTGGTTAAAAAGAAGAAAGGTTCTTGGGGTACTTTAAATTATCTCCTGTACTCTACAAAGCAACAACACATATCATTACTGCTGTTGTTATTTTAATTAACTGATATTTTTGTTTTGATTTTTATAAAGTGATTTAAAATTGGTATACCTCTAAATCTAAAGAAACAGCTTCTTAGCCCTTACATTATCTCTGAAAAATCTCTATCTGTATCCATACAGGCCAGTGTAAGAAATGACTTCATTCCACATATCCATCTTTTTCTGATGGAATCATCTTTAACAAATGAGATTAGAGTTTTTAATAATTTCACAATGACACTGGTGAGATTTACTTGCCAAATAACACAGTGACAACTTGATATGTAATATTAGCAATTTACGTTCACATATATTCGTGAGCAAATCTTTCAAAGCTTTCCTTTTTAAAACCATTTTCTGATCATGACTTACACTTAGGTCATTTTGGACAATGATGATGATGACAATGATTACATATTTTCAAGTAATTTACTTAATGATAATTAACTCGTGTCAATTTGACTAAGTTATGGTGTTCAGTTGTCTGGTCAAGCAAGCACTGGATTTAAATCATTAGCAGGTTGATCGCACCCGTGGCTGTTTACATCTACAATTATCAAAGAATATTGCTTTCAGCAATGAGAGGAATCACCTCATCCAATGAGGTGAAGCCCTTAATGGGAGAAGTAAGGGTTTCAGGGGTCAGAAAGACGAGTTTCTGTCTCTACTTCAGCCAGCCAGCTTCTGGGAAATTCATTATCATCTTCATTGGAGTTCCCAACTTGTGACTTCGCCTGGGGAATTTAACGTCACCAAGTTCCCAACTAAGAGCATGCCTACAGAATTCAGACTTGCTAAACCCCGTAGCTGTGTGAGCCAATTCCTATTGTATATAAATATACTATTGCTTTGGTTTTCATGGTAACTCTAATACAGATTTTGGTACCTGAAAATTAGGTGCTATTATTACAATTATCTAAAAATGTTGAAATAGCTTTGAATTGGGCAAATGGCAGAAGCTGGAAAAATTTGTAAGGCATTTGGTTAAAAAAAAAAAAAAGCCTCAATTCTGCTGAAGAGACTATTGACAGAAATATGGAACCTAAAGGAACCTCTGATAAAGCCTCAGAAGGAAATAATAAATGTGTCATTGGAAACTGGACAAAAGGCGATCCTTATCATAAAGTACCAGAGAATTCTTGATATTGTGTCCTAATATTAAATGGAGGGCAGGACTTGAAAGCTATGAACTTGGGTATTTAGTTGAAGATATTTCCAAGCTAGGTGTGGAAAGTACAGCCTGGTTTCTCCTTGCAGCTTATAGTAAAATGCAAGAGGCAAAAGATAAGTAGAGAATTAAACTTTTAAGCACAAAGGAACCAGAACTTGATAATTTGGAAAAATTTTCAGCCTACCCAGATAGCTTACCCTGAGACACTATGGTCAGAAGCGGCTCAATCAAGACCCTCTCTGAGCCTCCAATAAGTAAGTCTTCAGAGAACGGGGTTCCATGTGAAGATTTAACTGAATGTCCTTTTGCTAAAGAGAGTATGTCTGAGTATGGATCCAATCAGCAACTTCAGTGGAAGTCAAGGTTAGAAATGCAGCTATCCAGAAAGACTCCATGGAAAATCCCCTTTCCTGATGGTGTGAACCTCCTTGAACTTCATGCAAAGCTGACAAGATTTTTGTGAAATTTGTATGAGCAGAACCACTGCCACCCTGGACTGAAAGGGACAGAGAAGGGAAGAATTGACTTCAAAGGCAGAGCCATGGAAGGAAAAGTCTGGACCAAAAAGATCTCAGGCCAAGGAAGGAGCCCACCCACATGTGTTGACAGGTTGGGTCTGCCCCTGTGCTTGGAGAGGTCAACTCTGCCCTGCCACCTGGGGAACAAGAACCTGGTGCACAGATCTCCAAGGAGAGTGCTGCCACCCCGGTACTTGGAGCTGGTATGGCCTGTGCCCTAGCGTGAACAAATAGCCTGGCTACACCCCAGTGCTCGGAGATGGTGAGGCTTATGCCCCTGGGGTTCTTGGAGAACATGGGCCCCATTCCTATGATCAGAGGGGGTGGGGCCTCCAGCCTAGTGTTCAGAGAGAGCATGGTTGCCGTGAAAGTGCTTGGAAAGGGTGGGGCTGCCACTCCAGCAGGCCAGAGGACAAAGACCCAATTTGGAAATGACTGTCAGACCTTGAAATTTAATGACATTTGTCCTGCTGAGTTTCAGACCTGTTAAGATCTGTGACCCCTGTTTTCCTTCCAATTTCTCCCTTCTAGAATGGGAATGTTTATCCTATGCCATATGACAAAAAAGCCAAGGACCCAAGGATTTTTGGCAGCTGGCCCCAGAACTCCACATACTTCGAGGAAAAAGCATCATCTTGCTGATGCGTCAATTTTGGACTTCTCCTAGCCTCCACACCATGAGCCAATAAATTCCCGTTGTTTAAGCCAACATGTTACATGGCATTTGCTTTAGCAGCTAAGATAATGGCTTGCTTAATTTTCTATGCATTAAACAATACATTATATACTTTCCAAAGTCTTCTGAGGTCAATATTGTTAATGCTTTCCAATTTGCGTTTAAGCTGATGGTGTATTTAGGTGTTCATTTGCTTCCTCTTGAATTGATATTTTCTTGTTTTAAAATTGTGATTCACAACCAGGGGCTATTTTGCCCCTTAGGAGGCTTGGAGACATTTTGGTTTCACAACTGGCATCCAGTAAGTACAGGCCAGGGATGCTGCTAAACATTCTGTAACACATAGGACAGCCTCAATAGCAAAGAATTATGTGGTGCATAATATCAGTGGTGCCAAAGTTGAGAAGCCTGATTTACAGATTGTCTCATATCGAGTACGCTCCTAATCCCTGCACTTGGCTGTTTCAATGACATTAGCTTGCATTTCGGGTAAATCATCCTAATGGTATTCTTTTTTAAAAACTTCAGGAATAGTACCCTGAAGCGTCTGAAGGTTAAATTCAAAGAAGCTTTCATATCATATGAAGTGTGGTCATGAGAGCTTCTTGAATTCCAACAGAATGGCAGTTATTCAACCTGGATGTCCATTATAATCTTCTACAAGATTTTTTTAAGTATAGATTTAGTTGGCATGAGAAAGGCTTAAGCATCTCTTTCTCTCACATTCACTAGATAATTCTAAAGTGTGGTCACAGTTGAAAACCACTATTATACGCAGTGCTTCTTTAGCTCTGGGATCTCTAAGCTCTTAGCTATGTCTGCCCTTGATGAAATTAAAGATGCCTTCTCTTTTGTTGTTAAAGTGGAAGAACCATGATTGCACTGATGCATTTTTAACCTATTCCAAGATGAGAAAAATATCATTAAAATATATTACTAGTGAAATGATTATCCTGAAGCTCTGGGCCAATGTTTATGAAACCATCTTTGTATCCTGTGACCTGAAACACGTTAAGGAGAAAGGACCCTTGTAGTCTAATGACCTGAGCCAAACCTGATAGAATGTTTTTGGCTGTACAGGGACATTGAGAGAATCGATACACTTTATCTTTACTAAAGGTAAGCCTGTTCATTAGATCATTACCGTCGGTTAACTATGTGGTATGTTTTTTATTTCATTTAGCTGGGGACTTCATAGAGACTTCTGATGTCAGAATGAGCAGCCTCTTTTCTTCAGTGCTGCTGATTTCCAGGATGTATTTTTTCTTCTACCTGCACACATCTGCTAAATTTGTCACAGAAAGTCTATAGCTAAACAGTGTGTGATTTTCTGAGACCTTATGTTTGTTCATAGGAATTCAGACAAAAAAACAATTACCTTTTACAAGTAATTTTCAATTTAAATACACTGCAGTCTCAGTGGTTACATGAGCAAAGAGCAATAATCTATTTTAACCTTTTCCTCCTCCAGTTCTGTGTTTCAGCATGCCTGCTTAATTTTAAAGAATGATTACAATATCCAGGGTGACATCAGAAGAATAATTATGTATTTTATTTTATTTCAAGTCACTAATAAATAATTCATACAACCCTGTTGAATTTAATGCTAACATGTAGTTTCACTGAACAAATATGTATCAAGTGAAGACAAAAGCAAAACATAGAAGTGTAAGATGTATATATGACTTAGGTACTTGCAGGTTTTGACAAAATGAACTAAAATAATTATGTGATAATGGGATGTGTTTGATATTAATTTAAGATCCCTATCATTTTCCTAGCAGTTTTACTATCCAAGATCAATGAGTTAATTAATCTGTTATTCAAACGAAAGAAATTATACTTATTTTTTTCTTTGTGAATCAGGAGAAGGGAGTCAGAATCTTAATATACATGATTGATCTTAAACAACAGCTAAAGTGAGAAAAGTCATTGAGGCTACTTTATATATGTAACTTCCACATGCTTCCTTCTTTCCTACAAACAGGACCAGAGCTACTAGGAGTTAAAATTCAGTGACTATTCAGAAAAATAAATAACAAATGCAACAGAAATAGCTTCCTTCTACCCACCTTTAGAAGTAAAGTATAAGTCATACTTTTTGTTTAATCAAACAACCTCTTCCTTTTGGTTTAATTTTTAAATAAATTGATTGATTTTGAACCATGCTTACTGCTAACTGATTTTATAGGTGATCTTCTCTTTTGTTTACATCCCAACCCTGTGAGAGATATATTCTAATTTTTATCTTATAGATGAGGAAAGTGACTGAGGGATTAAGTGATACACCCAACAACATGTATCTAGTGACCAGGTCTTCTGATTTCAAGTCCAGTAATGCTTTTATGATTTCCTCCAGTCTTTTTTTGTTGCTCAGTTTTCTTCACTGTAGACCCCAAGCAGATATTGTGGAGGTGAATTTCAGAAAGAGTTCCATCTAAAAACAGATATTATCAAGGCAAGAGAAAAAAAGTTTTCAAAATCAGAAGAATTTTTCAAATTGACAGAGGTCATGCTAATAAAAAAAAAGTAGCTTAAATGCATTTAATGCTGAAATGACAAATATATACATATATGTCATATGAATAGCAAATAATTAATTTATAATTATGACATTTTTATTACTGTGAAGTTTTTTTTTTACCAAGGTTTATAATTGATCAGTTTGAATAATTCTTCACTTTTAGTCATTATCTGATTCTAAAATAAAACTTACAAATTTGAAGATAGAACTATATTTTAGCTTGGTAAAAATTGACACTTTAGTGAATATGCCCTGTGAATTGTAACTGATTTTAGACTTGAAATTCAAAAATAAAGTTCTTCATATTTTTTTTAAAGTTAGGCCTGTAAAAAGAATTTATTGGGAAATGGGGGAATGAACAGGGCTTACTGAGAAATGGGAGTGAAAGATGGAAATACACACCAAGATTTGGTGTGGGCTCCTTTAGGCAGAGAGAGCAAGCTCTGCCTTGTGTGGTTACCTTTTAAAGTGTTAATTATTCCTCCCCCTTGCTAACGCTAAGAGGACGGGCCCCAGTTGTTACTGGTAACCACACCAATGGTGGGGGCCAATGGTGAAGCCTGTTTGGAATATCTGGGGCCAAGGGATGGTCCCGGACCTCAAACTCAAGGTCTCAGCAAGGTCTTGCAGCCATGTTGTCTGTGGGCCATGTTGGCCACATTGTGGCTCGTCTTCTCTTCTGTTTCCCTGTACTAACCTGTCTCAACATCCCCCTCAGAAAGTTCATACCCTTATTCTCAAGGGAGTGCTGAGGAGCAATGATCATTCTTCTGTAGTTCCTTCCTGCTGGTTAGGGCAGTAGTTCCTGGCTGACAGGCATAAACCTCTCTTGCTCTTCTATTGAGGTTGAGGGAAGAGGGTCCAACATTGTGGTTAGAACTGGCTGAAATTCCCACTTGACTAATACCTTGTTTTGGAAGATGTTGATTCTGGAAGAAATAAACTTAGTTAGAATTTTGAAGATACATGGCCCAACTGAAAGGATAAAGAAGGTGGTTGTAAATAGGCCCAGAAAGGGGGGCCAGCTATGACATACTGGACCGCAAGAGTGAGAAAGGCCTCCAGAGGCTGTTTCCTCCCAAAATTCGTGGGCTTCATCTTGCAGGTTTCGAATACTGTTTAGGACAATTTCGGAACTATTTCTATAGAAACAGCATTTTTCCTTGAGAAACAGGCATGTCCTCCCCGTGCTGCTGTCAGCATATTTAGGGCTCTGCAATTCTGCATCACCACAGCAAGAAGTTTATTTACTGTCTTAGGACTTCTAAGGCATGGCTAGTTTCTTCTATGCTGTTAGTTAGCTCTAGGGAGAGATTGTAATAGATAACGGGGTTTGGTATAAATTGCCAATCCCAGTTTTCCATGGTGGTGGTTATGTTTAAGACAGCTAAGAGGGGGGACAAGAAGAGACATTTCTCTTTTAGTTATTGTATGGGGAGAAAGTACAGGAAATGAGAACAAACAAGAATTCTTCCCCTAGCAATGGGTGTTTGGGCTAGAGTGTATCTTTCTTATAACAAAATTTACCCATTAATAGTAATGAAAACATTTTCTTACAGCAATGGTTTATTTTATTAAATCATTAAATGATTTACTTTATTAAATCATTAAATCATAGCTTTCAGAGGAAAGAAAATATTTGTCAGTACTGTGGATTCAGGAGTCAACTTTGCCTTTGCCTTAGTCAACTAGCAGCAGCAGCACAGTTCAAAGTGTTCCAATCCACTTTGAATCTCAGCCTATTGAATCATAAGACCCATTCTACAGTGAACAGCCCCTTCAAAAGAAGCTTTTGAAAAATCCCCTGGGTCAGAAAGAAAGAAA
>PVKH010031101.1:0-12360 GCA_004027955.1 Chaetophractus vellerosus
CACATATAAAATGGTATTAATACAGGAAGGGGGAAAAGGGGAGGATGTTGGGAATATGAGAGTCCCTGGTATTCTTTTTGTGACATTACTATGACCTAAAACTTCTTTGAAAACAAAATGAAAAATAGTAAGACATGGGGAAATAAATGGAAGAAAATGCTACTGTACATACAGGACACCAGATATTACAGTGATGAAAGGCAAAATGTCAAAAAAATTTAAAAAATATTTTTCATTATTTTTGAATATCCCAATCTTTTAATTTAATTTTATTTTTATTTAAAAATTTTTTTAATGTATTTTCTTTCTTGTATTTAAACTTATCATTATTATTTCATTTTCCTATTAATTGTATTTGACTATTTTATTGGCTTCATTTTTGAAGAGGCTCTGGATCACAGAAGGATTGCAACTGGGGCAGAGGAGGATCGTTGTTGTGGGGTGTCAGTGATGGGGGATACATGGGAGGAAGTTCACCTGGGCACACATATAAGGTATATAAATGTGTTCAAATGTTCATGGGACATTGTCACAGTGGGTGGAGATTCACACAGTAACCGAGAGATTATTGGATTCCCATCCTGGAGAGGTCTGCCACATTCTCTAATGGAGCAGCAACAGTCTCCCAAGTGCAGGGGCAGTGACTGGTGAAGAAGGATGGTCCACTGATGGGCCCTTGATATTGACGACTACGCTTGTGAGCCTTTGCTTTTGATATCGCAACTCAGCCTAGTGTTGCAGGCTGCCTAAGAATTACTTCCTGAGAGCCTCCACATTGCTCAAATGTGGCCTCTCTCTAAGCCAAACACAGCATATAAATGCTTTACCTTTCCCCCGGCATGGGACATGACTCCCGGGGATGAGACTCCCTGACACTGAGGGATTATTACCAAGCACCAACTAGCAATGCAACTGGGAAAAAACCTTGAATAAAAGGGGAGAAAGGTAAAAACAAATGAGTTTATATGACTAAGAGGCTTCAATGTAAGTCAGGAGGTCATCCCAGAGGTAAAGCTTATGCATGTCTCAGCAGTATCTCATAGACTGCCAAAGTGGATACTAGCCCAAATAGTGGGGCTCCTGAGGGCTCTGGAGACACCCAGGTCCTATAGTCAGGACAGACAGCTCTGGAGTTCAGTGGGCCCTACTTTGGAGTTTGTGCTCCTCATAGTGACAGAGTTGGACTCAATTATGGCTTCCCTACACATGGCTCACCTGTCCCTTCTATTTAAACCTATACTTTGTGCTGGAGTTTGTAGCTGTACATCCAGAGACTCAAGTCTTTTGGCTGTCCATGTGCCAGCTAGGCCCAGAATCTCAGCAGAGTTGCAACACAGTCTCCAGTTCATTGGGCTCACCCAGGACAACTAACAAGGAGGTGAGTATTGACAACCACCATACCAAGGAAATGAGAGAGCCAATAACTGCAAGCAAGAAAGTCCCATTCGTTGGCTGTATGGGATCGAAGCCTCCTCTCAATTAGAGGTGGAGTGGACCATCCCAGAATCCTCAGGATTGGGGAATGAGCTATGGACTAGAGTGGACTTACTGGTATGCTACTATAGACATATTGTGATTCTAGCACTGGAAGAAATTACAACATTGATGTGGAGGCTGTGACCACTGGAGGCTCTTGGGGTAGGGAGAGGGAAAAACAGTTGTACAACAGGGGCTTTTTTGGGACTTAGTAATTGTCTTGAATGACATTGCAATGACAGATATAGGCCATTTTATATTGTCACATAACATGCAGAACTGTGTGGGAGAGAGTGTAGACTACAATGTGAACTATAGTCCATGCTCAGTGGAAAGCCCCAGGATGTGTTTATCAATTGCAATGAATGTGCCTCACTAATGAAGGATGTTTATGTGGGAGGGTGTGGGACGTCTGGGGAGTGGGGCATATAGGAATCCCTATTTTTTGGTGTAACATGTATGTAATCTAAGTATCTTTAAAAAAATAAAAAAAGAGAAACCTAACTGCACACCTGGAGGAACTAGAAAAAGAAGAGTAAACTAAACCAAAGTGTGAAAAAGTAAGTAAATAACAAAGAATAGAGAAAAATAAATGAAATAGAGAATAAAAAACAATGAGGATAATAAAACCAAAAATTGCTTTTTTTTGGAAAATATTAAAAAATGACAAATCTTTAGTGAGATTGACAAAGAAAAAACGAGAGAAAATACAAACATCAAAATCGAGAATGAAAGAAGAGACATTGATACTGATCTTACACAAATAAAAAGGATCATAAGAGAATACTAAGAACAACTGTATACCAACAAATTAGATAACTTAGATAAAATGGAAAAATTCCTAGATGCATACAAAATACCTGCACTGACTCTAGAAGTAATAGAAGATCTCAACAAACCAATAACAAGTAAAGAGAATGAATCAGAAACCAAAAAACTCCCAACAAAGTAAAACCTGGGACCGGATGGCTTCACTGGTGAATTTTACCAAACATAGGAATAGAATGAAATTTCCTCACCATGATAAAGGGCATATATGAAAACCCAACATCTAACATCATACTCCATGGTGAAAGACTGATAGCTTTCCTCTTAAGATCTGAAACAGGAAATGGATACCTGCTGCTACCACTGTTGTACAACATTGCACTGGAAGTTCTAATCAGAGCACTTAGGCAAGAAAAGGAAATAAAATGCATCCAAATAGGAAAGGAAGAAATAAATCGTTCCATATTTTCAGATGACAAAACTATAAAACACTGCTGAAAAAGTTATAGAAGACCTAATAAATGGAAGAACATTCTGTGTTCATGGATTGGAAGACAAAATATTGTTAAGATGTCAATTCTTCCAAAAGGTGATATGCAATTCCTATAAAAATTCCAAAAGACTTCTTAACAGAAATGGAAAAGCCAATTATCAAATTCATATAGAAAGATAAGTGGATCCAAATAATCAAAACTATCTTGAAAAAGAGACATGAAGTTGGAGGACTCACACTTTGTGAATTTAAAACTTATAACAAAATTACAGTAATCAAAACAGCATGGTACTGGCACAAGGACAGAAATATAGGCCAATGGAATCGAATTGATAGTTCAGAAAGATACCTTTACATCACTGTCCAATTTATTTTAGACAATGTTGCCAAGTCCACTCAGCAGGGAAAGAAGAGTCTCTTCAAAATTTGTCCTAGGAGAACTAGATAGTCATATACAGAAGAATAAAGGTGGTCTCCTACCTCACACCATATACAAAAATTAACTCGAAATGGATCAAAGACCTAAATATAAAAACAATAACACTCCTTGAAGAAAACATAGGGAAATATCTTCTGGACATTGTGTTAAGTGGTGGTTTCTTAGACTTTACACCAAAAGCACAAGCAACAGAAGAAAAAAATAGATAAATGGGACTTCATCAAAATTAACTTTTGTGCATCAAAATAACTTATCAAGAAGGTAAAAAGCTAAACAAAACAATGGGTGAAAATATTTGGAAAACATATATCTGATAAGGCTTTAATATCCAGAATACATAAAGAACTTCTACAACTCAACAGCAAATCCACAAGACCCCATTAAAAATGGAAAAAGACTTGATTAGAGATTTGTCCAAAGAAGATATTCAAATGGGCAAAAAACACATGAAAAGATGCTCAAATTCAATGACCATCTGGGAAATGTAACTCAAAGCCACAATGACATACTATCTTACCCACTAGAATGGCTAACCTTAAAATGCAGAGGATAAGAAGCGTCGGAGATGATGTGAAGAAACAGAAACCCTTGTTCATTGTCAGTGGGAAGGTAAAATAGTGCAGCCATGGTAAATAAACGTTTGGTGGTTACACAATAGTCAAACAAAGAGCTACCATATAAGGTGACAAACCCAGTTCCAGGTATTACCCCACAGGATTGAAAGAGGGACTCTTGACAGATGTTGGTACAACAATGCCCATATAACAGCATTATTCATGATAGCCAAAAGACAGAAGCAACCCAAATGTCCCTAAGCAGATGAATGGATAAACAAAATGTGGTCTACACAAGTAGTGGAATATTGCTCAGCCTTAAAAAGGAATGAAGTCCTGATCCATGCCACCTCCTGGGTGAACCTGGAAGACATCACGTTGAGTGAAATAATTCAGACGCAAAGGGACGCATATTTTATGACTCCACTAACATGAAATAACTAGAATATGCAAACCAACAAAGACAGGAAGTAAAGTACAGGTTACCAGGGGAGGCAGGAAGGGGGCATGGGCACTTAGTTCATAGCTGGTGTAGGACTGCTCTTGTGGGTGATGGGGAAGTTTGGTAATGGATTGCGATGAGAGTAGGGCAACCTTGTGAATGTGTTTAATCCAACTGAATGGTTTGCTTGGGAGTAGCTGAGATGGGAAAGTTTACATTGCCTATGTTTTCACAATTAAAAAAGCAACTAAGAGACAGTGACAATTAAATTCAATACACGAACCTGGATGGGATCTAATAATAGCAGAGAAAAGGTTCAAAGGAAATTATTGATACATGTGAAAAACTGGAGTGCAGACTGTAAGCTTTATAGCAATGTTAAATTTCTTGATCTTGGTAACAGTAAGTAATGTGTTCACATAAGTGCACAGCATTGTTTTTAGGAAATACACATGGATATATCAGGCATTGAAGGAGCATCATGTATTTGACCTATTTACAAACATTCAGAAAATAGACACACAGACAGATGAATGGATGGATTGATAGAATGACACAGAAAATGTGACAAAATATTAAAATTGTTGGATCTGGGTATCTGAAGGGGGTATGCTGGAGTTCTCTGTATGAGTTTTATGTGAGTTTTACAACTGCCCTGCAAGGCTGAAATTATTTTTAAATAAAATGTTAAAAAAAGAGAACCCCATACTAATTAAATAATTCTCCCCTCCCCCAGCCCAGGGAAACTACCAATTTGATTTTTCTCTATAGATTTATCTATTCTGGGTATTTGTTATAAACAGAAACACACAATATATGACCTTTTATGTCTCGCTTCTTTTACTTAATATAATATTTTCAAGGTTCATCCACATCCAAATCAAAGTCTCAGTACTTCATTCATTTTTAAAAATCTGAATAATGTTCAAGTTTCATGCATGTATCAGAACTTCACTCTTATAATATTCCATTGTATGTATATGATTTATTTTCCATTCATGTGTTGATTGACATATGGGCTGTTTTCAACTTTTATCTATTATCAACAATGCTGCTATGAACATTCGAGTAAAAGTTTTTGTTTGAACACGGGTTTTCAGTTCTTTAGGGCACATACCTAAGGAGTGGAATTGCTAGGACATGGTAATTCTACGTTTAACTTTCTGAAGAAATGCTCAACTGTTTTCCAGGGTGGTTGCACCATTTTACATTCCCACCACCAAGGTACAAAGGTTCTAATTTCTCCACATCCTTATCAGCATTTGTTATTTTTCCAAAAATCACCATACCAGTGGGTGTAAAGTGGTAACCATTGTGGTTTTGACTTGCATTTACCTAATGACTAATGATGTTGAGCATATGTTAATGTACTTGTTAGCCATTCATATATCTTCTTTGGGTAAATACCTATTCAAGTCCTTTGTCCGTTTTTAATTGGGTTGTTGAGGTGTAAGATTTCTTGATATATTCTGGACACTAGACCTTTATGCAATATATGGTTTACAAATATTTTCTCCCATTCTGCAGGTTTTCTTCTCACATTCTTGATAATGTTCTTTGAAGCACAGAAGCTTTTTAATTTTGATAAAGTTCAATTTATATAATTTTTCTTTTGTTGCTCATGCTCTTTGACTCATATCTAAGAATCCATTGCCAAACCCAAATAAAGAAGATTTACTGTTTTCTTTTTCTAAAATTTTTATGGTCTTAGCATGTATATTTACGTCATTGGTTCATTTTGAGTTCGCTTTTGTTTATGGAATAAGGTTAGGGTCCAACTTCAACCTTTTTCTTTTTTTTTTTTTTTGCATGTGGATGTCCAGTTGTCCAACACCATTTGTTGAAAACACTATTCTTTCGTTATTGAATGGACTTGTCAACCTTGCTGAAAATCAATTGGCCATAGATGTATGAGTTATTTCTGGATTCCCAATTTTCTTTCATTATTCTACATGCCTACCCTTATGACAGTATTTATTTATTTATCTATCTATCTATCTATCTATTTATTTATTTATTTATTCTTAATGTATTTTTAAACTTTATTTTGAAATATTTTCAAACTTACAGGCAAGTTTCAAAAATAATAAAAAACAATAAAGAGAACTCCAATATACCCACTGCCTAGATACCCAGGTTTACCAACTTTTAACATTTTGCCACATTTATTATATCATTCTATCATCTTCTAAAATTTAAGAGTAGGTTGCATACAAAATACTCCTTTAACACTTAATATTTTCATGCATATTTCCTGAGAACTAGGATATTAACTTGTGCAACCGCATTAAGCCCAGTTATCAAGTTCAAAATATTAAACATTAACATGAGACTTACAGTCTATATCCCCATTTTTCACATGTTCCAATAATGTCCTTTTGAACTTTTACTGCTCTATTATTAGATACAGTCCAGGATCAGGTATTGCATTTAACTGTCACCGTCTCTTTAGTCTCTCCCTTTTTAAAACTGTGGTAACACACACACACACACACACACAAATATGCACAACATAAACTTTCCCACATCAACCACTCCCAAGCATGCAATTCAGTGGCATTAATTACACGCATAATGTTACGCTAACCGTTCCCACAACCAATTACCAAAAATTTTTCATCACTTCAAACTGAAACCCTACATCTATTATTCATTAACTTTCCATGAACTCTCTACCTACTCCCCCCTCCTGTAACTTGTACTCTACTTTCTGTCTCTATGAATTTGCATATTCTAGTTATTTCATATAAGTAGAATCATACAATATTTTGTGTTTGGCTTATTTCACTCATTGTGATGTCCTCCAGATTTGTCCATGGTGTAGCATGTATCAGAACTTCAATTCATGTTATATATAAAACACATTTTGTTCATCCCTTCATCTGTTGATGGACACTTGGGTTGCTTCCACCTTTGACTATCTGGAACGATACTGCTATGAACATTGGTACAAAACTCTGTCTGAGAGCTTGCCTTTGATTCTTTGGGGTACATGGCTAGAAGTATTGCTAGGTCTTATGATAGCTCTATGTTTAATTCTGTGAGTGGCTGCCCCATTTTACATACCCACTAACAATGTTTGAGGGTTCCTATTTCTCCTTTTGGTTTGTTTGGAATTACAAACTAATAATACAATAGTACTAGCACTTATATTTACCCATCTAGGGTAAATCTTTATTTATTCATGTACCTTCAATCTGTTGTCTAGCTTCTTTTCTTTTCAACCTAAAGAACTCCCATTTGCATTTCCTATAGGATGGGCTAGTGGTGACAAATCCCCTTAGCTTTTGTTTACCTGTCAATGTCAATCACTTTCTCACTTGTAAAAGACATTTTGCCTGATATATAATTCTTGGTTAGCATTTTTTTCTTTCAGTACTTTAAACAACGAAAACCACTTTTTCCAGTCTTTGCAGATTAACCTGTGTGAGTGCTCTTTTGCAACGCTTAGCATGCCTGATAATGAGTCTAAAGAACAGCCCAAGGTGAAAGTGTAGGGTACTTCGCAGTCTTTTCTGAGGATGTGTCTTACTCTGAGCATGCACGTGTGGCCTTAGGAACTCCCCCCATACATGGATCCATTTTTCCCTAGGAAACAGTCTTTCCTCTTGATCGCAGTTGCTACATTGTATGCCCATTTTTGGCAATCCTTTGCCCCAGACAGCTTTCATTTGCTATTCTACAATGTTTTAGATGCCCTGTGAGTTGCCTCTACATGCAGGGCATGCTCTGGGTCAGCTAGCTTGTGACAGTGTCCTGGTTCAGTCCTTCAGGCTGTCACCAGACAGAGTGGCATAGATATACATGCACCCTAGAATGTGCACAAAGAATGTTCTCCCTCTGAACCTGCAGCCAGGGACCTGCACTGGGAACACAGTCAGGCTCAGCACTAAGCCATGGAGGGGGTGGGGAAAATCCAGTGAGAATAAGGGAAACATGGGGTTTTCCTACTGTTTTTAAGTTGCCTTTTTTCTTTATTTCACACTTGCGCAGTTACTGCAACCCTTTAATTGTTTTTTAGAGCTCTGAGAAAGATGGCTTTACCAGTTTTTGCTTGTTGTGTGAAACTTCTGTTGGGACTTCACCATCTCATAATGTTTGAACACTGTAGCATTGTAGATTTTTTTTTTTTGAGGTACTCGGGCTGGGGATTAAACCTGGGACCTTGTGTGTGGAAAGCTGGTGCTCAATCACTGAGCCACATCAGCTCCCCTGAGTTGGTTTCCTCATTTGTATGCTTGTTGTTTTTTTTTGTTTGTTTGTTTTTAGGAGGCACTGGGGACCAAACCTGGGACCTCCCATGTGGGAAGCAGGTGCTCATCCACTTGAGCCACATCTGCTCCCTAAATGCTATTATTATTATCATTTTTAAGGATAATAAAACTGGGGATTGAATCCAGGTCCTAGTACATGAGAAGCAGGTGCTCAACCACTGAGCTATATCAGCTCTCCTGTAGTAAGTTTTAAAATCAGTAAATGTGAGTACTTCAAATTTGTTTAGGTTTTCCAAGACTGTTTTCACTCTTTGGGGAACCTTACAATTCCATATGAATTTGAGGATTGCTTTTCCATTTCTGAAAAAAAAAAAAAGATTGCACTGGATTTGTAGATGGCTTTGAGTAGTATTGCCATCATAAATATATCGAGTCTTCCTATCCAGGTACACGAATGTCTTTCCATTTATTTAGGTTTTCTTTAATTTCTTTCAAAAATGTTTTGTAGTTTTAGGTGCAGGTATTTTTCTCCTCCTTGGTTAAATTTATTCCATGGCATTTTATTTCCGTGGATGCTATCATAAATGGAACTGTTTTCTTCATTTCTTTTTTTGGGATATTCATTGCTGGTGGATAGAAAAACAATTGATTTTTGCATGTTGATCACAAACCCTGCAACTTTGCTGAATTCATTTATTAGCTCTAGTAGTTATTTTGTGAATTCTTTGGTATTTTCCCTGTATAAGATCATGTTGCCTACAAATAGAGGTGGTTTTACTTCCTTCTTTCCAATTTGGATGCCTTTTATTGCTTTTTCTTGCCCAATTGTTCTGCCTAGAACTTTTAGTACAATGTAGAAAGCCAGCAGCCTTGTCTTGTTCCTGATCTTAGAGGGAGAGCTTTCAGTTTTCCACCACTAGGTATGATGTTAGCTGTGGGATTTTCATAAATGCCCTTTATCATATTGGGGAAATTTCCTTCAATTCATAGGTGGATTTTTTCAAATGACTTCTCTGTGTCAATTGAAATGATCATGTTTTTTTTTCTTTCCTTATTTCTATTAATGTGGTATATTACACTTATTGATTTTCTTATGTTCAACCCCCCTTGCATTACAGGATAAAGTTTCACTTGGTTATGATGTATGATCTTGTTAATATGTTGTTGAGTTCAGTTTGCTAGTATTTTGTTGACGATTTTTCATCCATATTCATAAGGACATCGGCCTCTAGATTTTTTTTTCATTATTGTGTTTTTGTCTGCCTTTGGTACCAGAGTAACACTGGCTTCACAGTATCTATTTCTTCTTGCACGAGCTTTGGTAGTTGGCGCCTTTCAAGGAACTAATTCATTTTATCTAAGTTGTCAAATTTATTGGCACAGAGCTGTTCATAATATTCCCTTATAATATTTTTAACATCTGTAGAATTTGTACAGAGTCTCTCATTCTTAACATTGTTAATTTTCACATTTTATCTTTTTTCCTTATTATCTGGCTAAAGGTTTTTCAATTATACTGATCTCAAAGAACTTTTTTGTTTCATTGATTTTTCTCTATTGTTTTTCTGATTTCTATTCATTGGTTTCTCTTCTGACCTTTATTATTTCATTTATTCTGCTTACTTTGGGTTGAATTTGCTCTTCTTTTTCTAGTTATAGGTAGAAACGGAAGTCATTGCTTTGATACGCTTTCTTCTTTTCTAGTACATAATTGTAACATCTATGTCTGTTTGGGGCTGGTGACAATTTTATTTTTGTGGATCATGTATTCCTGCTTTTTTGCATTGCTGGTAATTTTTTTTTTTGGATACCAGATATTGTGAACCTTAAATCTGTGGGTGCTGGGTAAGTCTGTATTCCTACACATACTATTGAACTTTGTTCTGGGATGTATTTACAACACTTGGAAACAGTGTGATCCTTTTAGCTCTTGCTCTCATGTTTTGTCAGGTGGGATCAGAATAGTGCTTATTCTAGGGTTAATTATTCTCCACTTTTGAGACAAGACCTTTCTGGATTTTATACCCAATGCCCTGGTTGGTGGATACAGGCACTTCCCTTGGTCAAGTTTCATCTGGTCACTATTATCTCTAATCCTTTTAGGTAGTTCTCTCCCTGGCCTTGAATAGTTTCCTCACACACACACAATGATTAAAATACTCTGCTGAATAGCAGACGCAAACCCTCTACAGATATCTGAACCCCAGCATGATACCACTTCATCCATCAATATTTCAGTTTTTATCTGTAAAAGAGAGGAGCTTTTTTAAAAGCATAACCACAATAACAGTATCACACCTCAAATTAACAATAATTCTTTAATATCAAATATCCAGGGTTTTGTGTTCAAGTTTCCCAAATCATCTCATAATTTTTCTTTTTTTTTTTAACTGTTTGTTTGAATCAGCATTCAAATAATGTGCATGCATTATAACCGGTTGGTATATTGTTTAAGTCTCTTTCAATCAATAATAGGAGCTGGCAAGCTATAGTTTGTGGGCTAGCTACTTGTTTTTGTAAATAAAGTTTTATTAAAACACAGTTGCAGACATTTGTCTATGGCTGCTTTCATGCTACAACAGTAGAGGTGAACAGACTGGTCTATAGGCTTAAACTATGTACTGTCTGCCCCTTCACAGGAAAAGGCTGCCAACCCCTGACCTGTAGAATTTACCTCCTCCATCTCTCTTACTGTCATTGCGTTTTGTTGTTGTTGAAGAAACCCACGGTCTGGGCTTAGCTTTTGCATGCCTGCATTGTCATAGAAGAAGGTCCTCTGTCCTTTGTATTTCTCTTCATTTGGTGGTTAAACCCAGAGGTTTGATCAGATTTGGGTTCAACGCATTTTCAGCAAGACAACTTCGAGTGGTGGTGCGTCCACCGAGAGCGCACGTCTCGTCTCTTTCTGTGATGTTGGCAGCCATCAGCGATCACTGCCCAGATCTAACAATTCACTAGAGCTGAAAAATGGTGACATTATAACCCTATCGAGTCTTCTTTTGAAATGGGAACACTTCTACAAAGAGGCACTTTCCTTCATCAACTATATGGCTACAGTGATACAGTCTACAGGAAGCGGGGAACATGCTTCATTATTTCCCTTTATTACTGTCTGGGCTTCAAAATAATGAGCTGGTTCCCTAGCGTCCCCCAAACGTGCGCAGTGAACTGCTGTTCTTGCTTTTGCGTCATTACGAGTTCAGGCATGT
Source organism: Chaetophractus vellerosus (assembly GCA_004027955.1). Classification (NCBI taxonomy): domain Eukaryota; kingdom Metazoa; phylum Chordata; class Mammalia; order Cingulata; family Chlamyphoridae; genus Chaetophractus; species Chaetophractus vellerosus. The sequence continues at coordinate 11,596 of PVKH010031101.1, forward strand.
AAAATACTCGACGGGTGCAAACCCTTACAGTTCCGCTCACTGACGCTCAAGGCAGCGTCTCGGGCCGGTGGGAGCCCTTCACGCTGCTCTCAGTCCTTCTGATTCGTCTCAAGGCGTATCCGAGTCGGTGCTGCAGCTTCATCTAGTACCTGCTCAGACTGGCGCCGGCAGCTGCGCTCTGAGCACTGGAGGTGCTCACTGCCCTTGGGCGGACTGTGGTCGTTTCTAGGACTTCTACTGGGCAGAGCTGGTAAATGCCCGCTAAAAAATAAACTCACGGTGCATACTCATCATTCCAATTCCACTCAGGACTAAGTCTTTTTAGATAGCCATAACAGGGCTAATTTGTATCTCCTCCTTCTCCCCAGCCTGTTCCTCGGTGACACTAACGCGAGGACTGATTTGCTTGACTGCCCAACACAGAATATACACACACAGCGGTCTCGGGACAGCGGCCCCGTCGGCCACAGCACTGCCGGGGTGGCCCAGGCCTACTTTGCAATTGTTCATGCTTTCAGGATGGCTCTTAACAGGGAAAAGCAGTTGAGTCATTGTTTTAAAGTCATTTTGGAACATTCCTTCCTGTATCGTTATACCACCAACTGTATAACAGACAGTGTTGTTTCATTTTGGTTTTGATTATTAGGGATTGCTCGTTAATTTAATTTTGATTTTTAATTACACATAACATTACATTGTTTCAAAGTAAATTTACTCAAATAAGACATATTGAAAGAACTATAGCCTTTCCTCCTGTTCCCTCAC
>PVKH010031102.1:0-12381 GCA_004027955.1 Chaetophractus vellerosus
ACAGGCAAAAGCCGCCACGGGCAGGGCAGGTCGCCTGCAAATCGAGCGCAGCCAGCCACCCGCGAACTGAAAAGCCAGCCGTGATGGAAGCAGAAGCCGCCCACAAGCGGGGAAAGCCGCGCCTGCGCAGTGACCAAGTCTCGGCGCGTCGCCGCAACGGGGGGGGAAGGGGAGATATGTAATAAAATAAATAAATCTTTAAAAAAAATAAAAAATAAATGAATCCCAGTATATTTTTTTTAATTTTACGAAAAATGGATACTGTCTGGTAAAATTCCATGTCTTATTCCTTTGTCACTAGAAGTTTGGTTTTTTTTGTTTTTGTTTTTGTTTTTTTTTTAATCTGCCATCTTCTCAATTTCTTAGAGATATTTGTAAATTTGTTTTCTTTAGTATAGATAAGGATATTAGAAAGCATTTCTTTCCTCCCTCCAGTCTCCAACATTTTTCTTTTTATATATCTTAGAATTTATTGAATTCTGCCTTCTGTGTCCCACTGTTATCCCAGGAACATAAAGTCACTTAAATGTTTGAGTTAAAACTTTGAATGCCCTTTATTTAACCTGCTTGGCAGAGCTTAGATTTAGATATTACTTCCTAGGGTTCTAGTCCATTAATAAATAATGCCAGTACACAGGACAGTACCTCGTTTTACCGTGTCTTCACTCCCTTCTTTCCCAGTTAGGAGTGTGAATGGTTCTAAAGCCTTGTGTGTGCTCCACCAGCTTCCTTTATCTCTCCTAAAGCATCATCATAAAATCTTCTTGCCTTGCTCTTCCAATTTGTTATCTTTCTCCCAATACCAATACCCTGACCCTTCCGTTTCTAATGGATACCAGCTTGCAGATATTTGAATCAAAATTCTTGGGGCTTTCAGAAGATGTACAAAAGTAAATCCATGGGGGGAGTGGGTTTAGGTCAGTGGTTCACATGTACAAGGTCGGGTTCAATCCCCAGTACCTCCCAAAAAAAAGCAAATCCATGTATACAGAAAGTCAGAAGGGGAACTTATTGAGAGTGATTACTGAAATCTTTCCTCTATGTTCCCAGGGGTTTCTCCTTAAAGGAAGCAAGTTTGTCTTAAATGAAGTCTAGGAATATAGCCAATTTTACACTGTATGTTTTTCTAGTAAATTTTGTGTTGTACTTCTACTTTGTGTTGACAGATGCAAGTGAAATTAATGGAAATGAAAGAGCTGGAAAACCATAACAATCAATTAAATTGGTGCAGTAGTCCACACGGTATTCTTGTAAATGGCGTTACAGATTATTGCAGCCTCAGCACTAGCAGCAGTGAAACAGCCAACCTTAATGAGCACACTGAAGGCCAGAGCAATCTAGAGTCTGAACCCATACATCAGGAGTCTCCTGTGAGTCTAGAAATATCTTTCATGATATTAATATCATACCTAATATTAATGTGGCCTGACCTCATCTGAGGACAATTGAGACTTTGTTTTAGAGGCAAAGAGTGTGTACTAGCCCAATAATTTTACTGTTTTACCTAGTGTAAAAATGTCATTTTAATGGATTTATTTGTTATAGAACATAGTTTAAAATAGTAAGTCTATGGACAGTAAACTTTAAAAAAAAATTTTAAGTACTCTCACCCACGACTGGAAAGTAATTCTTTATTACATAATATTGAATACATTCAATTAGCAAGTATTTAGAGAGCACCAACTGTGCAAGAATTCTGTGTTATATGTTAGAGCTACAGAGACAAAAGATCTTTAACTCTGCCTTCAAGCACCAAAAAGTCTAGTAGTGTGGCACTGTGTTAAAGGACTGTGATAAAGAAAACACAGAATATTCTGGTAGAACAGCTTGGAGGGGGAACAGAGAAGATTTTATAGGGAAAGCTTTACAAGTGAAGTTTGACAAGTGAGAAGGGGTTAAGCAAAGAAGAGGGTGCTACAGTTTGGCAGAAAAAATAATATTATAGATACAAGATGGGAGGAAAATATGCACAAAGTCATCAGAAGTTTTCAAAGTTTATCTTATGATGGTGGGGAGGGCCTTGGTAGGAGTTGAGGCTCTTTCTTTAGTGGGCATCTGCATTACCCCTGGTTCTTTATGAAAATATTGTTGTCTGTGTCTTTCCCCAAATATGCTGAGCTAGAGATTCTGGGATGGAGCAAGGTATATATTTTAAAATCAGGGTCAATTCAACAAGAAGACATAACAATTATAAATATATATTCATCTAACAGCAGAGCCCCCAACTATATAAAGTGAATATTGACATATTTGAAGGGAAAAATAGTTCTTCATTAACAGTAGGAGACTTCAACAGACCATTTTCAATAATGGGTCTATATTGATCATCTAGACAGACAATCAATAAGGAAATAAAAGATTTGAATGATACTATAAACCAACTAGACCTAACAGACATATACAGAACACATAGTGGCAGAAGGCACATTCTTTGCCAGTGTACGTGGGTCATTCTTCAGGAAGACCGTACGGTAGGTCACAAAACAAATCTCAATAAATATAAAAATATTGGAATCATTCAGTGTATCTTCTCTGACCAAAATATAATGAAGCTAGAAATCAATAACAGAGGGAGAATTGGAAAATTCACTGATATGTGGAAATTAAATAACACTTTTAAAAAAAAATTCTATCCAACCGAGAATTACAGCACACTCTTAAACAAATGGGTCAAAAAGAAATCACAAGGGAAATTCAGAAATATCTTGAGGCAGATTAAAATGAAAACACAACATACCAAAACTTACAGGTTGCAGCAAAGGCAGTACTGAAAGGGAAATGTATAGCTCTAAATGCTTACATAAAAAAAGAAAGATCTCAAAAAAAAAAAAAAAAAAAAAAAAAAAAAAAAAAAAAAAAAAAAAAAAAAAAAAAAAAAAAAAAAAAAAAAAAAAAAAAAAAAAAAAAAAAAAAAAAAAAAAAAAAAAAAAAAAAAAAAAAAAAAAAAAAAGATCTCAAATCAGAGACCTAACCTCACAACTGGAAGAACTACAAAAAGAAGAGCACACTTAAAGCTCTAGTGAGTAGATGGAAATAAATAACAAAATTAGAGTGGAGATATATGAAGTAGAGAATAAAAAAACAATAGAGAAAAATCAACAACACCGGACATTGGTTCTTTGAAAAGTTCAATAAAATGACAAACCTTTAGCTAGACTGACAGGAAAAAAGAGAAAGAATGTAAGTACTAAAATCAGAAATGAAAGGGGTAGGGGGAACATTACTGCCTACACCACAGAAACACAAAAATAAAAAGGATTATAAAAACAAATTCCATGGGTGGTTGTACTGGTTAAAAATGACTACTTTTAGGTCAGAAAGGGCCAATGGATAAGAAATTTCTATTCATCTTGAAGCATTGAGAATTTATTTCACTGCAATAAGTAGACACTGAAAAATTTGTTAAGCAAGAAGTGGTGATATTAAATTTACCTTTTAGAAAATGTGAGAAAATACATTGGAGAGCAGCCGTAGCTACAGAGAGAAATGTTAAAGGGCGACTGGAATAGTCTCTGTGAGAGTTTTTTTTACCCTACATTTAAGCAGTAATAGGAGGGATGATGAGAAGAATACAAGTTTGAGAGCTATTAAGGATTTAAAACCAACAGACTTAATTTTATTTAGACATTGTATCCTTCAGTACCTTATACAATATTCTTTCAAGCACAGAAGGCAGATTACTGGGCTGTCCTTCAAAAACAATAGGGTGGTGTGAAATGGAGATGCCCCTGGCCACTTCTTTAGCCTTAATTCCTATTGCTCTAAATCCAGAAAGCAATTGGGAGCTTTTGAAGGACTTAACAAAGGGTCATGATCAGATTCACATTTTATATCTATTCCTTTGGCTGGTTAGAGGAGAATATATTAGAAGGGTTCATATTGAAGGCAGGAAAGCAGTTGAAAGGTTATTAAAGTAATCTGGACCAGGAATAATGATTCTGAAAATGATTCATAGTTGCAGTGAGGGTGGGGAGGAAGCATTTAAGAAAAAGAAAGTATATTTGGGGAATGAACAAAAGAGAAGTGATTAAGGGTGAGCTAAAGGTTCTGGCTTGAGTGACTTTGATGCTTGGTGATACCATTTTCTTAAGAAAATTTACAGAAATCATTCAATGAATATGTTCTGCTTGCCATTGTCTTCTTTTTTTAAAAAATATTTTTGGTTTTTCTTTGTCAGTTTTTCTCTGTCAAGTAGAAATGTATATTGTTTGTCCATGTATCATTAATATTTTGTAGGCACGAAGTAGTCCTGAAATACCACCTTCTGATGTGACTGATGAAAAGGAAGTGGTGACTGCAGTTGATAATGAAAAACTTTGTCCTGAATTTAACAATGACAAACATTCAAAAGAGGTAAAAATAATTTTATATTTAAATATTCTTATCATGGGTTTCCCTAGATGGGTTACACCCTTTTTTAGGCGAAGAAAAGAGAAAAATGTGTCAGATACACATTTTCCCCACGGAGATATTTGTTAAATTCCCTTCAGTTGGTTTTTCAAAGCATGTATATGATGTGAATTTATGTCATTTTTATTTAACCTTTTAAAACTGATTTGGTTCCAAAAAATTGTTTTTGAAATTATTTTTTAGGAAGATCATTTTAATGTAGAATCAAGCTCACTGACAGATCCAGTTGCAGATACAAACTTGGATTTCTTCCAGTCTGATCCTTTTGTTGGCAGTAAGTACTTTTATTTCTATATTATTGATTTACCAAAATAGGCTTTTTAATGTAAAAACTATAAGAATTAAGACTTTGGTTATGAGAACCTCCGTGTTACAATACTAGAGGAGAGAGTGACTGTTAATATGTATTTGTCTTTTGTGTCTGGCTTATTTCACTCAACACAATGTCTTCAGGGTTCATCCATGTTGTCCTATGTATCAGGACTTCATTCATTTCTTCAGCTGAATAATATTGTCTTGTATGTTTATGCCACATTTTGTTTATCCATTCATCAGTTGATGGCCACTTGGGTTACTTCCATCTTTTGGCAATTGTGAATAATGCTCCTATGAGCATTGGTTTGCCAATATCTGTCTGAGTCCATGCTTTCAATTCTTTGGGATTTATACCTAGTAGTGGGGTTGTTGGGTCATTTGGTAAATCTGCACTTAACTTTCTGAGGAACTGCCAAACTGTCTTCCACAGCAGCTGTACCAATTTTTACATTGCTACCAGCAATAAATGAGTGTTCTGTTTCTCTGCATACTCTCTAACACCTGTAATTTTCTGGTTTTTCAAATAGCAGCCATTCAAATGGGTGTGAAATGTTATCTTCCTGTGGTTTTCATTTACATTTCCCTGATGGCTAATGATGTTGAGCATCTTTTCATGTGCTTTCTGGCCATTTACATGTCTTCTTTGGAGAGATGTTTATTCAAGTCTTTTGCCCATTTTTTAATAGGATTGTTTGTCTTGTTGTTAAATTGAAGAATTTCTTTATATATTCTGGATATTAAACCTTTAACGGATATGTGGTTTCCAAATGTTTTCTCCCATTATGTAGGTTGTCATTTTGCTTTCATGGTAAAAATCCCTTGATGCGCAAAAGTTTCTTATTTTGTTGAGGACCATTTATCTATTTTTTTTTTTCTTTTGTTGTTTGGGCTTTGTGTGTAAAGTTTAAGAAACCATTGCCAGGAGTAGAGGTGGCTCCCTCCCACATGGGAGGTCCTGTGTTTTTTTTGTTCCCAGTGCCTCCTAAAAAAAGAAGAACACACAATGAACAGACACTGAGAGCAGACAGCGAGTACAAACAACAGGGGGGTGGGGGAATAAGTAAATAAAAATAAATCTTAAAAAAACAACAACAGGAAACCAGTGCCTAACTCAAGGCCCTCAAGATGCTTCTCTGTTTTCCTGTAGGTGTATAATAGTTTTGGCTCTTATATTTAGGTCTTTGATCCATTTGGAGTTGATTTTTGTATTAGGTGTGAGATAGAAGCTCCACCTTCATTCTTTTGCAAATGGAGATCCAGTTTTCCCAGCACCATTTGTTGAAGACACTATTCTTTCCCAAATGGCTGGTCTTTGACACCTTGTCAAAAATCAATTGAACATAAATGTGAGAGTTGATTGCTGAGCTCTCAGTTTGATTCCATTGATCTATATGCCTCTCCTTGGGTTGATAACATGCAGTTTTAATTACTGTGGCTTTGTAATAAGTTTTAAAATCAGCAAATGTGAATCCTCTAACTTCATTCTTCTTTTTCAAGATGGCTTTCAGTATTCAGGGCCCCTTACCCTTCCATATAAATTTGATGACTGACCATTCCATGTCTGCAAAGAAGGTTGTGGAAATTTTGATTGGAACTGCATTGAATCTATAAATTGAGCTGGGTAGAATTGGCATCCTAACAGTATTTAGTCTTCTAATTTATGAACACAGAAAGTCTATCCATTTATTAATGGCTTTGATTTCTTTTAGCAATGTTTTGTAGTTTTTTTGGTGTATAAAAGTCCTTTACATCCTTGGTTAATTTATTCCTAGATATTTGGTTCTTTTAGTTGCTGTTATTATAAGTTGAATTCTATTCTTGATTTCATCTTCTCATTGTTCATTGCTTATATATAGAAACGCTATTGATTTTTATCTCATACCCCACCACTTTGCTGAATTAATTTATTAGCTCTAGAAGCATTGTTGGGGATTTTTCTGGATTTTCTGTATATAGGATCATGCCATCTGCAAATAAAGTTTCACTTCTTCCTTTCCGATTTTTTTTTTAAGATTTATTTATTTATATATCCCCCCCCCCCTTGCTGCATCAGCTCACCGCGCAGCGGCTTGCCATCGCCAGGAGGCCCCAGGAACCGAACCCAGGGCCTCCCATGTGGTAAACCAGAGCCCAACCAATTAAGCCACAGCCGGTTCCCTCTTCCTTTCCAATTTGAATGCCTTTTATTTCTTTTTATTGCCTAATTCCCCTGGCAAGAACTTCCAGAACAATGCTGAATAACAGTGGTGACAGTGGATATCCTTGTCTTGTTCCTGATCTTAGAGGGAACACTTTCAGTCTTTCACCATTGAGTATGATGTTGGCTTTGGGTTTTTCATATATGCCTTCATCATGTTGGGGAAATATCTTTCTTTCCGTAGGTTTCTAAGTGTTTTTATCAAGAAATCATGCTGGATTTTGTCAAATGCCTTTTCTGCATCAATTGAGATGGTTGTTTTTTGTGTTTTTTTTTTTCTTTTGTTCTGTTAACATGGTGTTTTACAGTGATTGATTTTCTTATGTTGAACCACCCTTGCATACCAAAAATAAATCCCACTTGGTTGTGGTATATAATTTTTTTAATATGCTATTGGATTTGGTTTGCTGGTATTTTGTTGAGGATTTTCAAATTTCAATATCTGTAAGAGATACTGGTCTCTAATTTTCTTTTCTTGTGGTGTCTTTATATAGCTTTGGTATGAGGGTGATGCTTGCCTCATTGAATAAATTAGGGAGTATTCCCTCCTCTTCACTTTTTTGGAAGACTTTGAGTAGAATTGGAGTTAAGTCTTATGGGAATGTTGAATACTTCTGAGTCTTCTGTGAAGCAATCTGGTCCTGGGTTTTTCTGTGTTGGGAGGGTTTTGATCACTGATTCACTCTCTGCTAGTAATTGGTTTGTTGAGATCTTCTATTCTTGTCATTGTAGGTAGTTTTTGTTTCTGGGAATTTATGCATTCCATCTAGGTTCACTTATTTTTTGGCATTCAGTTGTTCATAGTCCTTTTTATTTCAGTGGGGTTGGTTGTAATGTCCCCCATTTCATTATTTGTGTCTTCTCTCTTTTTCTCTTTGTATTTCTAGCTAAAGGTTTGTCAATTTTATTGATCTTTTCAAAGAACCAACTTTTGTTTTTGTGATTCTATTATTTTCTTGTTCTCTCTTTCATTTATCTATTCTCTAATCTTTATTATTTCCTTCCTTTTACTCACTTTGGGTTTAGTTTGCTTGTGAGATTAGGGCTCTGATTTGAGATTGTTCTTTAGCCATTTAGAAATACAAATTTCCCTCTCAGCACTGCCTTTTCTGCATCTCATAGGATTTGATACATTGTATTCTCATTTTCATTTGCCATTTCTCCCTCTGTTACTGATGTCTAGCTTACCATTGTAGTTGGAGAAGATATATTGTATAATTTAAATATTTTTTAATTTATTGAGTCTCATGGAAGAATGTGTATTCTGTTTTTGGGTCAAGTGTTCTTTATATCTGTTAGGTTTAGCTGTTATAGAGTATTGTTCAAGTCTTAAATTTCCTCCTCGATCTTCTGACTAGATGCTCTATCCATTAGTGAAAGTGGTGTTTAATGCCTCTTGCCATTAATGTAAAAATTGTTGATTTCTCCCTTCAAATCTGTCAGTATTTGGTGCATATATTTCTTGTTCCTGAACTCAGCCAGAAAGCTTTCAGTCTTTCACTATTGAATACAGTGCTAGCTGTAGGTTTTTCATATCTGCACTTTACCATATTGAGAAAGCTTTTTTCTATTCCTATCTTTTGGGGTGTTTTTTTTTTTTTTTTTTTTTCAAGAAAAGATGCTGTATTTTGTCAAATGCCTTTTCTGTACCAATTGAGAGGATTGTGTGATTTTTTTTCTTCTTCAATTTATTAGTGTGATTTATTACACTGATTGTTTATCTTCTGTTGAAATCCCTTGAATACCTGGGATAAAACCTACTTGATTGTGATGTATAATTCTTCTTAATGTGTTTTTTTATATTTGGTTAGCAAGTATTTTGTTGAGGATTTTTCATCGAAATTCATCAGAGATATTGATCTGTAATTTTTTTTCCCGTAGCATCTTTATTTGGTTTTGGTATTAGAGTGATGCTGACTTCATAGAATGAATTTGGTAGTGTTCTTTCCTGTTCAGTTTTTTTGAAAGAGCTTTAGCAATACTGGTATTTGATCATTTTTGAATGATTGGTAAAATTCACCTGTGAGCCATCTGGTCCTGGGCTTTTCATCTTTGGGAAGTTTTTGATGACTCTTTCGATCTCTTCGCTTGTGATTGGTTTGTTGAGGTCTTCTATTTCTTCTAGGGTCAGTGTAGGTTGTTCATGTGTTTCTAGGAATTTTTCCATCTTACCTATGTTGTCTATTTTGGGGGGCATACAGTTGTTCATAGTATCCTCTTATGATCTCTCTTATTTCTGTGGGGTCTGTGGTAATGTCCCCACTCTCATTTCTGATTTTATTTACTTGCATCTTCTCTCTTTTTTTCTTGGTCGGTCTAGCTGAGGGTTTGTCGATTTTGTTGATCTTCTCAAAGAACCAACTTTCAGGTTTTGTTGAGTCTATTGTTTTTTTGTTCTTGATTTCATTTATTTCTGCTCTGATCTTTACTAATTCTCTCCTTCAGCTTGGTTTGGGATTAGTTTGCTGTTCTTTTTCTAGTTCCTCCAGTTGTGCAGTTAGGTCTTCAATTTTAGCTCTTTCTTCTTTTTTAATGTAAGCATTTAAGGCTATAAATTTCCCTCTCAGCACTGCCTTTGCAGTGTCCATAGTTTTTGTTTTTGTTTATTTGTTTGTTTTTTGTTTTTTATTTTAAAGACAATTCATTGAAGTATATTACTTGTACATGAACATAAATAAAGTATATTACTCATATGTGAACATAAATAAAGTATATTACTCATACATGAGCATGAATAAACAATAAATGGATTTAAAACAGACATACATCACCCCACCACAGACACCTTGCATTGTTGATACATTTGTAACAAGTTATGAAAAAGCATCATCAAAGTATTAATACTAACTATAGTCCAAGGGGAGCAGATGTGGCTCAAGTGGTTGAGTGCCTGCTTTCCATGTGTGAGGTCCCAGGTTCGATCCCCGGTACTTCCTAAAAAAAACAAACAAACAAATGAAAAAAAACTATAGTCCACATCTTACATTTGGTGTATTTTTCCCCTAACCCACTGTATTTTTGTTGTTGTTGTTCATAAACCATATAATTTATCTAAAGTGTACAGTAAATGGCATTTGGTCTAATCACTGAATTGTGCATTCATCACTTCAATCTATATTATCACCTTTTTTTTGAGTAATGAAAATGCCATAGGTTTTGATATATTGTGTTCTCATTTTCATTTGTCTAAAGATATTTACTGAATTCTCTTGCTATTTCTTCTTTGACCTACTGATTAAGAGTGTGCTGTTTAATCTCCATATATTTATGAACTTTTCCTTTTTCCATTCATTATTGATTTCCAGCTTTACTCTGTTATGACCATAGAAAGTGTTTTATATAATTTCAGTCTTTTAAAATTTATTGAGACCTGTCTTGTTACCCAACATATGGTCTATCCTGGGGACGGATCCATGAGCCCTTGAGAAGAATGTATATCCTGCTGTTTTGGGGTGTAATGCTCTATAAGTGTCTGTTAGGACATTTATCATATTATTCAAGCGCTCTGTTTCCTTATTTATCCTCTGTCCATATGTTCTATCCAATTCTTTGAGTGCTATGTTGAAGTCTCCATCTATTATTATAGAGATGTCTATTTGTCCCTTCATTTTGCCAGTCGGTGCTTCATTTATTTATTTATTTATTTTTACCAATAAGTCTTTTGTATTCTTTGTATTATCCCTAGGAAAAGAGGGGAAGGGGAAAGGGTCAGCATGTGTTACAAAATGATAGGAGAAGGGAAAGGAAGTGCACAGTACAAAATCAACCATCAAATAAACATACCCCAGTGATGGGGTCACCAAAGCCCAAAGTCTCCTGCAATTAGGAATGAGGGAAAAGAATTAAGGAAAGAACAGGCAGGTACATGCTTGCCTACCCTCCTTTCCTCACCATAAATTAAGATTCTGCACAGAGCTTTGGTTTCTAGCAGTAAACGTGGAGTTACATTCTTCCATCTCCTAATAAACAGTCTTGTGGCAACTTTGATATGTTTCTTGCACCTGCATAAAAGTTCCTGAGTGATTTGGACACACATCCTCCATTTCTTGATCTCTCACCCCCACTTTCTACAGGGAAACCAACCCTCCCCATCCCCATAGTTTCTCTCTATCCTAGGATTGATGATAAAGTAGATTTTCACCCTTATTTATTGAAGGGCAGTTTTGCTGGATACAGAATTCTTGGCTGGCAGGTTTTCTTTTTCATTACCTTAAATACATCATATCACTTTCTTTTTGCCTACATGGTTTCTGATAAATGGTCAGGACTTAATCTTATTCAGAGTCCCTTGTATATGATGCTTTGCTTTTCTCTTGCTGCTTTCAGAGTCCTCTCTTTATCTCTGATATTTTTCATTCTGAATAGTATGCTTTTCAAAGTAGGTCTTTTTGGATATATTCTGTTTGGGTGTGTTGTGCTTCTTAAGTATTGGTATTTATGTCTTTGATGAGGTTGGGAAGTTTTTGGTCATTATTTCCTCAAATATCTTTCTTCCCCTTTTCCATTTTCTTCTTCTGTAACACTGATAAGACATATATTTTTGCGTTTCATGTTGTCATTCATTTCCCTGAGACCCTGTTCCATTTTATCCATTCTTTTCTCTTTGTTTCCTGTCTTTTTTTTTTAAGAGTTATTTATTTACCCTATTTTTCTTTATTTATCCCTCCTCCCCCTGATGGTTCTCTTGTCTGCCTCTTGCTTGCTCGCCTTCTCCAGAAGGCACACGAAACCAAACCCAGACTTTCTACATGAGAGGCGAGTGCCCAACGGCCTGAGCCACATTTGTTCCCCACAGGCTGCAGCGTCTACTGGCTTGCAGCATCTGCTTGTTGCGGCAGGGGCAGAGTCCAGCTCATTGCAGCGGGGGCACTGTCTGCTCATCTTTTAGGATGCACCAGGACCCAAACCTGGGACCACCCATGTGATAGGCGGGTACCCAACTGGTTGAGCCCCATCCATTTCCCTGTTTCTTGTCTTTTTAAGTTTAGATATTCTGCACTATATATCACTAATTCTTTCTTCCTTCAGATAAAATCTGCTATATGCCTCTAATGTATTTTTTTCCTGAACCATTGTGTCTTTCATTCTATAAACTGTGTTACTTTTATTTGCAGGCTTTCAATTTGTTTTTTTGGTTTTTTTTTTAAGATTTATTTTTATTTATTTATATATCCCCCCCTTGCTGCTTGTGCTTGCTGTGTTCATTTGCTTTGTGTTTTTCTTTAACCTTTTTTTTAATTACATATCCCCTCCCCCTTCTGCTTGCTCTTGCTGTGTGTCCATTCTTCTGTGTTTTTCTATGTTTGCTTCTTGTCTTCCCCCATCTTTGCGGCGGCGCGCCGAGTCGGCCCTCCGTGGCGGCGGCTCGCTCCATTCGTGGGTGGCTCCATTCCATTTTCATGGGCATCTCCGCTCCATGTTTTGCGGGCAGCAGTCCTCCATGTTTTTGCGGGCTGCCG
>PVKH010031103.1:0-12377 GCA_004027955.1 Chaetophractus vellerosus
CTTCTAGTAACCACTATCTTTATATCAATGTTACAAATTCTTCTTTTACTATAATAATAATGTTTATTTTGATCCATGGTTGCATTCTTCTCTTATGTTTGTTCATTCCTCGATCTTGAGGATTTGGTGATGGTGATGCCTGCTCTGCTTCAGATTGAGAAGGGCCATTATATCTTATAGGTCAGATGGAAGGAACAGTTTTACTTGCAGTTATTTATACTCTTTGTTTTTAGGGATGAGTGTTGTCCATCGTCATCATTTTTTTAGTTGTCTTGGGTGAGTCCAATGAAATGGAGAGTAGGTGTTGGCCACAACTCTGCTGAGATTCAGGGCTCAACTAGCAAATAATCAGACTGAAGATCGTATAGTGCTAAGTATATGTTCAAGTAAACGTGATAGAAGAATAATGTGTAGGGAAATCAGAAATCAATCTAACTCTGTTATATTGGGGAAATATATAATCATATTTTCCAAGATATGGCCCGCTGATGGGGTGCTGATTTCATAAGGTTGTGTGACTTGCTTATAATGTCCAGATGTCTCTAGAGCCCTCAGAAGCAACCCTGTTTGGAGCTTTCTTTACTATGACAGTTATAGAGATCTGCCTGAGATGTGTATAAGCCTAGCCTCTGAAATGACTTTCTGAGTCACTTTGAAATCTCTTAGCCACAAAAACTCTTCTGTATTTAATATTTCCCCCTTCTGCTCAAGGTCATTTTCCAAATGCATCACTGGTTGGCACTTGGTATTAATCCCTCAGTGCCAAAGATTCTCATCCCCTGGAGTCATGCCTCGTGTTGGGAATAAGGTAGTACATTTATTTTCTGAGTAAGAAGGAGGTTTTCAGAGGTAACTCTTAGGCAATAGTTATTATTAGGCTAAGTTTTCAACTTTTAACAAGAATAAGATTCATGAGTACAAGCATTAATATCGAAGGCTTGGTATATTGGTATGTTTTATTTTATTAGGCACTGCCTCTATACTCTAGAGATACTTGCCACTCTACTTGAGAATGTAGCTGGACTCCTCAGGATGGGGATCTAATATTTCATTGGTTATTGAAGTTGGGTCTTAATCTTGATTACTGGAGATCTTATAAAGGAAAATAAACTAGAAGCCATAGTCAGATGAAGCCACAGGGAGGAGTTGGAAACCAGAAGTCATCAGAATGCAGAAGAAAAAAGAAGAGGACATCATCAAGTGATACAAGGAAGGCACACAAGCCAAGGACGTCAAGGATGGCCAGAAGCCTGTCCCAGAATGTTAGTGTTCTGGCAGAAAGCATCACCTTTCTGGTGCCTTTATTTTGGACTTCTTGTTTGAAAACCACGAATCAATATATTCTCATTGTTTTAGCATAAACATTGTGTGGTATTTGTTACAGCAGTTTTGCAAGCCAAAACAGTATATGTGATGGCAAGTATTTTTTACTGAATCTCTAAAAGACTGGAAAAATGAAGTAAATTTAATGAAAGATTGATTTAGAAATAAGGTTTTTATCCTTACTGAAATTTGTAAAGTCACGGAGTAGATTCTAAAGCATGGCTGTTGATATTTCCTATATGGAAAATATAATGTGTACAATGTGAATTATTTATAAAGTTAAGTAATTAGCAAGGATTTAACAAATTAATAACTGAAGATTATTTTAATGATTACTTTTACCATTCTCACTAAAATATTCAATTAGAGATTAATATTTTCAATATAAGTGGACAGAAATTATTCTGTTTTTATTAAACTTAGTTTTAAGAATATATTTACAAAAACAGATATTAAGTCCTGAACCACTAAACTGCTTTATAAAATTATCTTAAGTATATCATTTGTGATGGTGGTAATTATTTGGACTTGATGTGATAATAAATGAAATTAAATGGGTTTTATACCAAAATGTATAGTTTTTATATTTAGGAAGTTATGATACTTTATTTAGCATCTATTTTTGGTCAGGCATTGCTCTAGTCACTTCAGATGCATCAGTGAACAAAATATGACACTATCCAGTGGTGTGCTGGAGACAGCTCATTCCCAGATCAAGCCAGTTGTTGAAATATTGCCCTTGGTGGCTTGAAAGGGGCCCTAGTGGGAATATTTATACCATGGAAATTATTGCAAACACTACAAATCAGGGTCCTTTCATTTTATTTTTAAGAGTTTATTTATGAGTACACCATTGCAAATACCACTTTTAAAATATTTACACATATTTTTATAACATAAGTTATAGGTTTACAGAAATTCATGCAGAAAATGAAGAATTCCCACATACAGACCACAACACACACATGTGCATAGTTTTCCCTATTAATAGTATGTATTCTCTGTCACAATTGGTAAAACAATATTAATTTATTTATGCTATTAACTGTACTTGATAGTTAACATTAGGATGAAACTTTTTCATTGGATAGCCCTATGCCTTTTAAAACTGTTATTCTAGTAAATTATATATAACCTAAAATTTCCCTTTGAACCACATCCAAATATATAATTCATTGTTGTTAATTACATTCACAATGTCGTCCTATCATCACCACCATCCATTAACATAATTTTTCCATCACCCCAAACAGAAACTGTATCAATTAAGCATAACTCCCCATTTCTTAACCCACACTGACCCCTGGTACTGTGTGTTCTAGTTTCTGACTCTATGAATTTGCTTATCCTAATTACTTTACATCATTGAGATCATGCAATATTTATCCTTTTACGTCTGGTTTATTTAACTGAAGGTTTCTAGCACAGAAAGGCTGACAACAGACAACATGCATAATAAGTAAGCATATAATGTAGCATGTTAGATGGTGATAAGAGCTGCAGTTAACAAAAATAGTGGAAGGTGGCATGATTGAGAGTGGGTAAGAAAGTAGTTTACAGCATTAAATGGGTTAGTGAGGGTAAGCCTCATCAAACAAAAACATGAGGTTTCTAATTGACTTAACCAAGCAAATATCTGGAAGAGAAGCATTCAGGGTGATTAGCCAGGGAAAAGGACTTGGGAGGATTGTAAGAAGATGGTGAAGTAGGAAGATCTAGAATTCAGTCCTTCTACCAAAACAGCTATTAAATTGTCAGGAACTGTCTGAAACAATTATTTTGAATCTCCAGAGGCCAGTAGAACACTGTACAGCATCCAGGGAAGAGCAGGAGGAAGAAACTGGTAAATTATGGTAAAGGTCAGTAAATTGCTTTCTCCACATGGCAGCTATTGACACTCAACCACAACACTTGCAGAAGGTGGCTATGGGGTCCAGCTCCTAGCTAGGTCACTGATGGCAGAAAAGAACATAAATATCCTCTTCCTCAAGACCAGGGATGGGCATGGCTAATGGCAGATCATGGCTTTCAAACAGCAACTTTGGATTGATGGGGTCCTGGCATTGGTCCACCCATTCCCAACACAGGCAGTGGTAGAGGGGAATTAAAGAAGCTATATTTCCTTGGGGCTGTGGGGACCAGTAAGTTGAAGGGCTGCAATTACTGGTCAGGTCAAGAAAGTTCAGTTTTGAGGAACTGTAGAAGAAGTTCCTGGCACTCTTCCTGATCACCTTTCATGCATTTATATACTGACATAAAAAAGATGTGGGAGCTGGTCAGTGCCCTCTTTGTGTGCCCCTGGTCCTGTTTTGGCTTGGAAATACTCACTTGGGAAACTCCTTTTTGATGTGTCACTCTGCCCAGAATTTTCCCTCCAGCCAAAGCAGCTTGAGACAACAAAAAGAGTGTAAGAAACTAAAGAGGCAGATAGTCTGGAACAAATAACTGTCTACTTTAAATACCCAGGAAAGGGAGGTCTATTTCTTGGGAAATTGAGGGGGCATTCAAACTCCTATAAATGGGGGAACTCCAAAACAACTAACATACACAAGCCCAGAACAAGACAATGCTCCAGAAATGATAAGTAGGACTCTGCAAACTGCATTCTCCTTGGTAAGGTACTCCTGATAGGAGGGTTGAAGCTCAGGAAAATCTCTGTCTTATCACCAGTTGTTTACAAAATCAAGAAATAGACATATCAGGGAATAAAAGCCAGAGTTAATATTTTAAAATATTAAAACATAAAGAGTGCAAAAGAGTACAAGACATAAAAAGGACCAGTAATTGATGGTCCATCCAAAGGAATTAGCATAAAAATCCAGAAAACACCAACGAAGAAGATCAGATTTTGTACATACCGAACAAAGATTTTTTTTTTAATCTTTAAAAGCCTCAAGGAGAAGAAGGAAAATAAAAAGAACTAAAGGATATCAGGAGAACAATGCATAAGCAATGAGAATCTTAATAAAGATATAGACATTTTAAAAGGAAACAAAGAGAAATACTGGAGTTGAAGAACACAATAATTGAAATGAAAAAATCCCAAGAGTGTTTCAACAGATTGTAGCTGGAAGAAGAAAGAATCAGTGAACTCAAAGACAAGACAATTGAAATGAGTTGGGCTGAAGAGCAGAAAGAAAAAAGAATTATAATAAGCAAAAAGAAGCCTCTGGGACACCATCAAGCATACAAATATATATATCATGGGAGTCTTAGAAGGAGAAGAAAGAGACAAAGTTACAGAAGGACTAGTCAAAGAAATAATGACAGAGAACTCTCCAAACTTAGCAAAAGATATAAATATTCACATACAAGGATCCAAGAGAACAATGAACAGGATAAACATGGAGAAAAATGCACCCCATCATATATCGCTCACACTATCAAATGCAAAGAGGAAAGAGAGAGTTATGAAAGCTGCAAGAGAAAAGCAATGTGTTATGTATAAGAGAGTTGCAATGAGATCAAATGCCTATTTCTCATCAGAATCCATGGAGGTAAGAAGGCAATGGGTTGAAATGCTTAAAGTGCTGGGAAAAAACATCAACCATCCAAGAATTTTATATCTAGTGAGAATTTCCTTCAAAATGAGGAAGAGATTAAGACATTCACTGATAAACAAATGCTGAGGTAGTGAATTACCACTAGACCCACCTTAAAAGCAATGCTAAAGGGAGTTCTTCAGATTGAAAGGAAGGACACTAGACAGTGGTTCAAAGTGGCATAATGAAATAAATACCTCCAGTAAAGGTAATTATATCTTTATGAGTGTTTTGGTCAGCCACAGAAGTGCCTTTTGAAATATACCAAAATTGGTCAGTCTTTATAAAGGGTATTTATTTGGGGTAGAAGCTTACAGTTACCAGGCCACAAAGCATAAAGTTCTTCCCTCACCAAAGTCCACATGTTGGAGCAAGACAGCTGCCGACATCTCCAGTGTTCAGGCTTCCAGGTTCCTCTATTCCCGGGGCTGCGTTTCTCTCTGGGCTTAGTTTCTGTTTCCTCCACAAGTTCAGCTGTAGACTATCGGGCGAACGGCTCACTCCAACATCAGAACTGCTTCTCAAATCTGCTTCTCTCCAATTCTCTGCAACTCAAATCTGCTGCCTGGCCTTTATACTTGAGACCACACCCACCGAGGGGCGGGGCCCAATGCCTTCCTGAATGTGGCCCAGTTAATGCCTTTATCATAAACCAATCATGCCCAGATGAACAGATGAGTTTACAAGCATAATCCAATTTATATTTTTGGAATTCATAATTACATAAAACTCAAACCGTTACAATGAGAGTAATTATAAATGCCACTATTATTGTATTCTCTTTTTGTTATGTAACTCTACTTCTTACTTTCCTCTGGTGGTAAAATGCAAATGCTTAAAAATAATGATAAATAAATGGTTTTGGACATACAGTGTTCGATTTTATAAGTAGGAACAAGTACAAAAAGGTGGCGATATAGAGGGGTATTGGAAAAGTGCATGTGTATGCAAATGAAGTCAAGTTAGTATCAAACCAAATATGGTTGCTATATATTTAGGATGAAATCACAAGGAAAAACAGAAGAAAAAAATATATACAGATAGAAATGAGAAGTCACTCAATATGGGTCAACCAAAAAATTAATCTAAAACAGACATTAATGGAAAAATTGGGAGACAAAAAATAAGACTTACAAAGGCTAAAAAGCAAAATTACAGAAGAGTGTCCTGCATTATCAGTAATGTATTTGTTTAAATGGATTAAACTATGCAATGAAAAGGCAGAAATTGACAGAATGGATTAAAGAAAAGCATGACCCAACTATAATTCTATATGCTGTCTGAAAGAGATTCATCTTAAATTCAAAGATATAAGTACATTAAAAGTGAAAGGATGGAAAAAATATAACATAGAAGTAGTAATAAAGAGAGAGCTGGGATAGCTATAATACTGTCAGATAAAATAGACTTAAGTAATAAACAGTTATGGAGATAAAAATGGCTATTATATGCTGATAAAGGGGTTTCAACAGCAAAATAAAACAGTTCTAAATATGTATGTACCTAAAAGCAAAGCTCCAACATAAATGAAGCAAATACTAACAGATATGAAGGGAGAAATTGATGCTTCTATATTTAGGTAGGAAACTTTAATACACCTTTTTAAATAATGGATTGAACATCTAGGCAGTAGATCGAAAAGGAAATACACGACTTTAACAATACTCTAAACCAACTAGACCTACCATATATATATATATGTAAAGCACTTCATGCAACCACAGCAAGATATACAATTCTCCCAAGGGCACATGAATCATTATCCAGGATATACCATATGTAATGTCACAAAAGAAGACTCAAAATTTTAAAATATTGAAATTATAAAATGTATATTCTCCAATAACATCAGAATAAAATGAGAAATCAAAAACAGAGGGAGAAATGAAAAATTCCCAAATAAGTGGAAATTAAACAAAAATTAAACATACTGTTAAACAACAAAGGAGTTTAAGAGGAAATCACAAGCATAATTAGGAAGTATCTTGAGGCTAATGAAAATGAAAACACAACATACCAAAACTTATAGGCTGCAAAAAAGGTAGTACTAAGAGGCAAATTTATTAGCTCTAAATGCTTACATTTAAAAAGAAGAAAGACATTAAATCAAAGACATTTAAAACTGGAAAAAAAATAGAAAAAGCATACCAAACTAAACCCAAAGAGAGCAGAAGGAAGGGAATATCAAAGATTAGAGAAGAGATAAATGAAATAGAGAAAGAAAAATAGAGAGAATCAACAAACCAAAACTTGTTCTGTGAAAAATATCAGTGAAATTGACACCTAAGCTAAACTGATGAAGAAATAAAGAGAGAGAATACAAATAATGGACGTGTTTTAGGGAATGGTTTCTTAGACTTTATGCTCAAATCACAAGCAAAAATAGTAGGTAAATGAGACCTCATCAAAATTTTAAAAATTTGTGCCTCAAAGGATTTTATCATGAAAGTAAAATGACTAATTAATGGGAGAAAGTTTTTGGAACTACATATCTTATAAGGTTTTAATATCTAGAATATATTTTTTAAAAAAAACTTTCCACTTAACAGCAGAAGACAAACAATCCAATTAAATATTGGGCAATAGACTTGAATAGATCTCTCTCCAAAGAATATATACGAATGACTAGAAATCACAGAAAAAGATAGTTAATGTCATTGCCAGGTCATATGGCAATCCTACTAGGTATACAGCCAAAAGAATTGAAAGCAGTGATTTGAAGAGATACTTGCCAACCCGTGTCCATAGCTGTGCTATTCACAATTGTCAAAAGATGGAAGGAGCCTGAGTGTCCATCAATCAATGAATGGGTAAGTAAAATGTGATATATACATACAATGGAATATTATTCAACCATAAAAGGGAATGAAGTCTTGATACCTCCAACAACATGGATTGAAGACTTCATTTTGAGGTGAAATAAACCAGATACAAGATGTCAAATAGAGTATGGTCTCACTGTTATGAAATCTTTTGAATAAGCAAACTCATAGGGTCAGAATTAGAATAAAGGTTATCAGGAGATGGGGTTGGGATAGGGAATGGGAAGTTAAGGCTTAAAATGTAAAGGGTTCCTATTTGGAAGGGTAGAAATGTTTTGATAATGTATGGTGGTGATGGTAGCAGAACATTATGAACATATTTAACAGCACTGGCATATGTATGTGAATGTGGTTAAAGGGGGAAGTGGTAGATTGTATATATGGTGGCAGTGTTCTGTTTTTTTTAAAGGCCTTGGGTTGAGAAACTTCCTCATGGGTAGTCTGCTTTGAGTGGTACAAAGAGATCCGGGAAGAGTAGCAAAACGTGAGATAAGTGGTTCAAGGGTCAGAGTAGTCTTCTGCAGGCTGAAGAATGGCTTTGTCTTTTAATTCAATGGAATGGAGAGACCCTGCAGGATTTCAGGCAGGCTCTGACTCTGGCTTCTTCGATGAAAGTGGGGTTGGCATGTAGGAGGCATGTGGACAAAACTAGAAGAGAAGCCAGTTAGTACTTATTTCAAAAATACAGTTGGGAATATATAGCAGCTCATTACAGGATAGGAGCAAGTGGAGGTCATGTGAAGTCCCTAGATTCTAAGTATATCTCAGAGCTAGAGCCAAAAAAGGTTTAGAGGTAGTGATTGCAAAGACCTTCAGTACTAGTAAATGGTCACTTGAAGAAGAACGTTTTGATGAGCTAAACTTCCTTTGTTACTTGTGAAAAGATTAAAATATATAGTTAATCATTATCCTGTGTGCTTGGCTTGCCACTTTGATAACTTGTTTTGTTTTGTTTTTTTTTTTGGAATTTCAAAACTTTTTAAAAGTTAGGTTTTCGTTTCAATATTTTACAGAGTTAAAATATCAATTCAATTTAAAAATATTTAGTAAATAATTTAAAATTAGATCATGATTCCATTTTCACATGCCATGAGCTGGTCTTGTTCATCAAGAGTATCACTAGCATCTCAAATAATATAACTGCCACCAAGATGCAGTCATTAGGATGCATTTTGTTTCACATTAGAAATCTATGTATTATTCATTTTGAAAGTCAAAATATACTTTTTGCTAATGAAATGGTAAGGTGTTTCTAATTTACCTAAAACTAAATTGTATTTTGTTTTAAGTCTCTGGCTTAAATATAAATATACATTTCAAGGTATATTAGACACTATCCAATTTTACCATGTAGTGCTTTCATTATTGGAACAAGATATGACACTACCTCACCCCAAGCACAGCATTTAGTCTCTGTAGGAATTAGCAGTTAGCATAAGTCTTTCTGGTAGATGTAATAGATAAACTATGTCTGGATTAGGTAATCATTATTTCATACATATAATGTGAGTTCATCCTTGAGAGGACCTTCATGTTCAGGTTGTAACTTCCTCTACATTGTAGTGGAAAACTGGACTTTATAGAACTAATAACTGTGTGATTGAAAGGAATCACCTTAGGGCATCTTTATCTTTAAACCTTCCTATATGGTGACCTATAATATTATAATTGGCCATAATTCTCCTAATTATATTTTGATGGTATATTATAATTATATATCACAGGAATGCTACTGCTGTGATATGTTTTAAAATAAACCTCTAATATCATATAACTAGTTTAAATACCAAAAGCTATATATTTTTTCCCAAAAGTTGTATTTGAAACAAGGTAAAATCAGTATAAAACTTAAATTTTTCAAATTATCATATAGAGTATATAAATAAGATTATTACAATTGGAGGAGTTTTTTTGGGGGGGACGTGTTAAATTAAAACCCTTTCTTAAGGGATGTAATAACACCAGGTGAGGTTGAGAACTTGCACAAGGTCACATGCAGCAATGTTGCTGAGACTAAAACCAATCTTTCCTGATACTTTTTGAGTCATGCTTTACTTTATCTTATGGATTTCATTATTATTTCTAAATTTGTCTGAAGCATTACAAAACAATTTTCTACTTTGCTGTTTAGCATCAAAATATTATTCCATATTGCTGCAAATATTAAGAATTTTAATTAAAAATTGCTAATTGATGAATTAGTACTTTTGAGAGATATTTTAACAAATCCCAATAAAGGTACTAGATTAAGGACTATATTAGGTATGTTAATATTTAGAGGTCTTTCTTTGCATAATGATTTACAAAGGATTAACTGGTGTTACATGTAAATTAATTCTTTTAAAAATACTTTTAAAATCCAATAACAATGGCTTGCAGTGAAAATGAATCTCTGGAGAGATTTATCAAATTAATTGGTTATGTAACATAAATCAAAGAAGAACAAAATACAAATTAGGTAAAAGAAATGTTATCAGAAACTAGAGTGCTGTGGTCTTGAATTGGAGAATTAAACATGTATTTTGTGCATATCATATATAGTGATAGGCTTGATGAGATGACTTAATAATCCAGTCTGAAATAAATGAAATACATTGAATCTTTTATTATAGTATTTTCTCAGTGGCCCATTCTTTACTCACCATCTTATACAAGAATATCATCTGTAATTCAAATACATATTTGAAATCCTTAGTTTTATACCCTGATTTTTAATTTGCTCCACCTTGCATAGGGCTGTGTACATAATAGAAAAATAATTTTCATTTTTTTTCTATGGATTCCGCTTTTGAACAGAAAACCCTTAAATATTTTTTTTGTATTTTTCTCTTTATTAAAGAAGTTGTGAGAGTTGTGGTTTTAGAAAACAATCATGCCTAAGATACAGGATTCACACAGTAAGGTCACAAAAACTAGTCTCCTGCATTTTCTTCTATTAGTTTCATTTCTCACATTTAGATTTATAATTATCTGAAGTTTGCAGCAATATAGTATGTGATTATGATCCAACTTTTTCTAATCATTTCATATAACGGTGTGGTTTACCTCTCAAAATCTAGTACTTATTCATCTCTGACTATTGATAAAAATGCTAACTTCTTCAAATCTCACTAATCCACATTGCAAGGACTGGATCCTGAGCTGTCTACCCCATCTGTTTATTTGAAAAACCTATATTTTTTGTACATTGTGCCCAAATTTTTTAAATTATAGGATATGTGTTAAGATAGAAACCAAGAATTTTTTCTAATTCAAACAAAATTTAGTCTTCATACATTCTTAGGAAATGACATATTTCATGTGGATAAACTGATAAAATTATACTATACATGGATTGCATCCAATTTTAATATAAAAAGTAGAAATATATAGTTATGATTATAATTGAATACCTAGCATTAAATAAATGTCATATAATTTATTCTATAACTGAATTTTGATACAAATGTTTTAACAAATTACAATATTTTTTACTTCAAGTTACATCCAAGTGATACCTAAGCAACTATGGAATGAAGATATAGTTCAATACCACATAACTCATTGAATATGAGCTCTCTTTCCTGAATGTATCATTTTAAAGAAGGTATTTGAATATTGTGTTTCATAACTCTCTTCAGAGTCCAATCAAGATTATTTCCTTAACAGATTGTTAAATGCAATGTTAATCACAATATGTATGGAAGTGTTTGAATGTCACAAAATGATAAATTATAATAAATCACATACAACTATTGTCAACATTTAGTCAACATTTTACTTCTCTCTTAAATTGATGTACATACTTTATTAGGTGTTACATATTGTCCTTTTCCTATTGAATTTAGTCTTCATGTCTCCTTAGGCTCAACTTGGCTGTGGC
Organism: Chaetophractus vellerosus; assembly: GCA_004027955.1. Lineage (NCBI taxonomy): Eukaryota > Metazoa > Chordata > Mammalia > Cingulata > Chlamyphoridae > Chaetophractus > Chaetophractus vellerosus. The sequence goes on from PVKH010031103.1 coordinate 11,550, forward strand.
AGTTTTATAAACCTTCCTTGTTTTTGTTTACCTTGTCAGTTTTGAGATTTATTGATCAGATATTTTTTATAATGTCCTTCAGTTGATATTTTTTGATGTTTTTAGACTGGGTTATGCACTCGGGGGAGGAAGACCATAGAAGTGTCATTTTCATTGCATCTTATAAAGGGTGCATATCTATTAACATGAACTATCGCTGCTTATGGTAACCTTGATATTGATCACCTGGCTGAGGTAGAGTTTTTCAGGTTTCTCCACTGTAAAGTTACTCTTTTTGCTCTCCTTTAAACACTGTATTCTTTGGAATCACTATGCACAGCATGCATTTAAGGAGTAAGAAGTTGTCCTCCATCTCGTTGAGGGCAGAGTATCTTAAAAAACTATGTGATTTTTTTCTGCACAGCAGTTTTCCAATCTCCCCCTGTAGTGGTTTGAGTTTGAATTAATTATGAATTCCAAAAATATAAGTTAGATTATGTTTGTAAGCTCATCTGTTCATCTGGGCATGATTAAGTTATGAGTAGGGCGTTAATTGCCACGTCAGTGAGACGTTGAGCCCCGCCCCTCGGTGGGGGTGGACTCAAGTAGAAGCAGAGATTAGAGAGAAGCAGAGAGGAGTTTTTTGGAGAAGATTTGAAAAGCAGTTCTGATGTTGGAGTGAGCCGATCGCCGGATAAGCCGCAGCTGGCCTTGTGGAGAGACGCAACGCAGAGAGTCTCATAGTCTTCAGCTGAACTCGTGAAGGAAACAAGCTAAGCCCGGAGAGAAACGCAGCCCCGGGAACAAAGGAATCCAGAAGCCTGAACCCTGGAGACGTCGGCAGCCATC
>PVKH010031104.1:0-12376 GCA_004027955.1 Chaetophractus vellerosus
TCCCCTGCCTCAGTTGTAACCCTTCTGTAATCTAAAGCTTCTTCAAAGATGAAGCCAATAAAATAGCCAAATACAATTAATAGGAAAATGAAATAATAGTAGGTTTAAATATAAGAAATAAAATACATACAAGTTTAAAGAAAACTAAAAATAAAATGTAAAAATGGGGATATTAAAATTTTTTTAATTAAAATTTTTTGACATTTTGCCTTTCATCACTGTAATATCTGTTGTCCTATATATACAGTGACATTTTCTTCCATTTATTCCCCAGTGTCTTACTTTTTTTCATTTTGTTTTCAAAGAAGTTTTAGGTCACAGTAAAGTCACATACAGAATACAGGGGACTCCCATATACCGAACATCCTCCCCCTCTTCCCCCTTCCCTTATTAATACCTTTTTTTATATGTGGATGGTACATTTGTTACAACTGATATACAAATAGTGAAACATAGCTACTAACCCTGATCAATGGTTTACATTATGGTTTACATTTTAGACTACCCTTTTACACATTTTGATGATATTTAACATGCCTGAGTCCATCACTGCAAGATCAGGTAGAACTCTTCCATTGCCCACTAAATACCCCCTGTTCCATCTATTCTATTCCTCCCTCCCCCACCCCTCGGGGCTCACAGCAACCACCAGGCTTTACTCCTTGGATAACAAGACTCATAGTTACTTGCAACAACACTGAGGTCTTGTCACACTGGTTTGTCCTCCCCCATTAGGAACAGCCCATGCTCTCGAGACTCCCACCCCTCCGTTTGAGAACGTATCAGTCTTCCTCAGGATGGGAGTCCAGCTCCTTCCAGCTCATTATGTGGGTGTCCACCCACTGGTACAACACACTGTGACAAAATGATCACTCACACACTCCCTAGAAGCCCACCCAGGTGTGCCCTGTCCTGAATGGCCCCCCATCCTAAACCAGTAACTCTTCCTTAGAACTGGGGGGAGGGCTGGGGGAGGTACCAGGTGAATCTTCTTATGACAAAAGTATCTTAATCAATACACAAATATAGTGTAAAACACTCATACACAAATGGGATCATACCATACACACTGTGCTGCAAACTGATTTAAGTTTAATAAATGTAGGATGCTTACAAAAACTAGGCATAGAGCTCACATAATTTAATAGTTATAGGACTGTATGGATTTTTAAAAAATGTCTTCTGTGACCATTTGGATAAAGTGTAGTCTTGTAGAAATGGGTCCATTTCTAAATTCTCAGCATTATTGCCATAATGTCCATCATTTTGTCTAAATTTTCAGCATTATTGTCATAATGACCATCTCATCCTCTAATCTTTTCTGTTTATGGCATCTTTGATGATGCTTCCATTTCACTCTGATATTATGTATGCTTTAAAAAAAACTTTATTTCATCTTCAAAAAATAAGATAACCAACAAAAGGAAGCTTAACAAATTATGGAAACATTACTTTAAAAAATCCTGTCCTGGCACATTTATCTTTTTTAATTTTTCTTTTATTTGCTCTGGATCAGGCTCACTAAGGGGTTTATCAATTTCTTGTGTCTTTTCAAAGTATCAACTTTTGCCTTGCTGGTCTTCTCTATTCTACGTTTTTTTGTGTTTTTTTTTTTCCTTAGTCTCTGCTCTAATCTCTATTATTTCTTTCCTTTAGATTTATTTAGTATATTTTTAGTAAACTTTTTCTTTTGGAACAGTTTTAGATTTATGGAAACTACAAAGCTCATACAAAGACTTTTCATATAGCATACACCTCATTCTATTATTAGCATCCTACATTATTTAGGTATATCTGTTAGAAATAATGCACCAATATTGATAGATTATTAACTGAAGTACATACAGTACTCAGATTTCCTTAGTTTTACCTAGTATCTTTTTTTGGTTCCAAAATTCCATCCTGGATATCACATTATCTTTGATGGTTGTGCCATTTTAGACTCTTCTTGGCTGACAGTTTCCCAAGCTTTCCATGTTTTAGATGACCTTGACAATTTTGAGGAGGACTAGCCAAATTTTCTGCGGAATGTTCCTCAATTGGGATTTGTCTAATGTTTTTCTCATGTTTAGACTGGGGTTGTGTGTTTTGGGAGGAAGGCCACAGATGTAAAGTGCTATTTTCTTCACATATCAAGGGTACAACTTATCAACATGACTTATCTCTGTTCATGTTGACCTTGATTACCTGGCTGAGACAGTTTTTATTAGGTTCCTCCACTGTAAATTTGCTTCCTCCCCTTTTCCACACTGTACTCTTTGGAAGAAAGTCATTATGCACCATAAAATTACTTGGAATTCTTTTACACAGGAGATTTTTCTATTCTCCCCATTTATTTATTCAACTCATATCAGTATGGACTCATGGGTACATATTGTATACTTTGGTTTCTAATCTAATACTACTTTATTTTGAGCCCTTCCTTCCTTTTTGGCACGACAAGATGCCCCAGGCTCATCTTGTATATTTCCTGCCTCAACCCTAGAGTCAGCCACTTCTCCAAGGAGCTCTGGTTCCTTTTATGGAGAATGATACCAGAAACCAAGACCTGGGTGCTAGGTGTATTTGCTCACACTGGGTATCATTGCTTCTAGGCCTTCTTAGCTGACAGCAAGAAAATACACGTACATATACTTAACTGTGTATATAAATACATCTATAAATATGTCCAAATGTAACACTTCATTTAGTTTTATTCACTGTCTTTTAAAATAACTTCTTGCATTGGTGGTTTAATTGATTTAAAATCCCTCTCTTTTAATACCTGTGTTAGTCTATGCTATTAGGTACAATAGTCTATGCTATTAGGTACATGTGAAGACATCGTTTATCATTGGTAATGCTTTTTGTCTTATAGTATCCTTATCTGAAATGAAAATAACTTTCTTTTTGCAGTGTCTCAATGGCATACCTTTTACTTTCATCTTTTCTGTAAGAGTATGTATTTTGTGTCACTCATCATTGGGTTAACTCTTTATTAACTGAAGTCTTACACTGGGTGAGTCCATTGAGTTGTAGAGTAGGAGTTGCAGCTCCACCGAGCCTCTGAACCCAGCTGGCACATGGACAGCCCATAGTCTCCACTCTCTGGAAGTACACCTAAAACTCTGGCACCACATATAGGTTTGAATACAATGTGCCCAATCTCGTCAAATACATTTTTAAAATACTTTGTTCAATTTCTTAAATTTTCCTCAGCAAGAGTGGGGTTCTTGGCCCGATAGGCTTCATAAGGATCAATTCCTGAGATGTCAGGGTTTCAAAGAGAGAGGATTTATTGCCAGCACATAGCAAGGAGAACAGATGGCCAAACAGCCTATAATCTGTCCCCTGATTTTGACAAGTTTAGGGTTTTTATGGATTCAAACCAGGGGAGGGTGGAGTGAGTGGTGACCATTACAGCAGCAAGTATAACAAGGCTGAGGTCGGTTTAGCCAGTTTCAGTAATTTCAGATATTTACTTTTGGCTACTCTATAATGTACTAGAAGAGTAAGGGGGAAAAAATCTATATAATGATTCAGTAGTCATAATCATTTGTTAATTCTTAACCCTCAGTTATAATTCCTCCCTTTCGTTGTTCATTTCCCTCAATCTTGCTTCTCTTTTAAAGCCCTTTTTTGTTGAAGATGAGCGGACTGCAAGCTCTTTTAGAGCAGCGTCAGAGCGGAACAGGGTAACTGATAAGGAAGTTGGTTGTTTTCATGACATGAAACATTCTTCTAAGAATAACTAACCAACAATAACTAACAACCAACAATACCACACTCATGCAGATCACAAGCGGGACATAACATGGATGGTGAAGACATTGTTTTTGAGAATTTCATACAGTCTCGAAATATAGAAACAACATTTTACTTATACAGATTTAGCCAACTAAAGATTAGAAAATTTCCTTCAATTTTATGACACTTTTTAAACTGCACTTACTAACCACTTCTCAAGCAATTCATAATATATTAAATGAAACTATTTTAGCACTGCACTTTTTACAAGGTGGAAGGACAAATTCTTTGCAATAGTTTGAAATAAGATATCCTTTACGATTTGATTTAAAATGACAAAAGTTGTCAGGTTTGAACATTATGTTTCAACAGGAGCAGTATTTCTAAAATTGTAAAGGCTTTTTTTCTTAAACCACTAAGGATATGATAAGATTAACATAAAGTACAAAAGTTATTCTGATAAGACACACTCTTTGTATTGATTATTTTTAAAAAAACTTCTATAACCTTTTACTAAAAACAGACTAATAACTAAGAAAACTTTGTTACTTTAACAGAGAAAATTAAATTTTAGTTTTTTATCATAAACTATAGTTTTATGGTTTACTGATAAAAAAAGTTTATCAAATCTTAGCATTGATCACAACAGATAAAATTTGTTTCCACAAACTTTCTATGATTTTGTTCCTTGCATTTCTGATTTACATTATGTGAAAGCCAGTTATTTCACCTGAAGACACAATTCACAGGGGAAGCGGATGTGACTCAAGCAGTTGAGCATCTGCCTCCCACATGGGAGGTCCCGGGTTCCGTTCCTAGTGCCTCCTGAAAAAAACAAAAGCAAACAATGAGCAAAACAAATGAAAAAGCCAACTCAGGGAAGCCGATGTGGCTCAGTGGTTGAGTGCAGCTTACCACATTCGAGGTCTCAGATTCAATCTCCAGTGCTCGGTACCTCAAAAAAAAAAAAAAAAAAAAGCACAATTACATCTTTAAATAAGCTTATTAAATTATAGTCAGCATTCAGGTGAGAGTGTCTGCCTCTGAAGTGGGAGTAAAGATTGTTATTGGTATTAAACTGGGCTTTGCTTTGGACCCTTTCAAGCTATTGCTCTGCTCTCATCCTTTTCTGTACCACGGTCCTGGTCCAAAGCTGGCTTAGACTTGGAATGTCAGTTCCTCCCCCCTGGCATTCCCAGCCACCTCGGGGTGGGCGAGGGCTCTGTTGAAGGTTGCCCTGGCCGCAGGCTGGCTGTGCGTGCAGGGCACAGGCCTTAGCCACCCCCTTAGGGCGCGACGAGAGCAGGAGGTATGTAGTTAGAGACTTATCCTCAGTGGAGGGGGCCTTGGCTTTGGGTAAGGACTCAGTCTCATTATCATTTAAGGAACTTTCCACCCAGTGATTGTTGAACTTCATTACTACTATCTTATTACCTTCAATAAAACTTTTTAATTTTGTTTTTTAAAAACTATATTCAGCATTGATTACAAAAAACAAAATTTTACTTCCACAAACTCTCTACAACCTTCCATATCCATTCAGGTCTTGTCCTACATACTCCCAACTCTCTTCTGTGAAAACCAGCTGTTTTATCTTAGGACAAAACCACACTCCCTTAAAATAAAACATAATTCACTTCCACCAACCTTCTACAGCTTTCCATCTTTACTTGGGTCTCAGTATATATTTCTACCTCTCATTCTGTGAAAAACTGGCCCTTTCACTTTAGGACAAAACTACATTCTTTTCTTTAACAAAGCACATTGTACATACTTTATATATCTGCATGCTTCAAGTTATCAAAAGGATCTTTAAGTGTTTGCATATATTCTATAAAACTCATTAAAGTCTGTCAAACTAATAACCTCATTAAACACAAAATTACATTTTTCATCATCTTAAAGATCTCATAGACATAATGCTAGCTTATTTTATCAATACCCATATAAACCTAGGGAGATTATACCTAAGTAGAATAAAATTGCAACAATGATAGTTTATGCAAGAAATACGTATTTCTCTCTTCCTCCATAGGAGGTTACAACCTCTTTTTTTCCATAATACTTTACAATTTTAAATAACCTTAAAAACACACTGATTATTAGGCTCTGGAGAATATACTACAATACGTTAATTTGTTTCAAGCATAATCTAGATAAATTTTCATAGCTTTCAAGGACATTTTCCTTTACCCCCTGAAATTTGGCCATTGGGCATTTTAATTACTCTTCCCAAAGCTGTTAATTTTTTTTTAATTGGGGAATTACAGGTCAAACTATGCAAAACAAGGTTTATTCTGTAACAATCCCTCTGTCCCTATCATTCTTAATCTCCAGGCCTAATAAAAAGAATTCTAAGCCAAACCCCCACTCCCCCATCTTTCTGTACCCAGTCTTTCCCCCATAGCTCCTCCAACCAGTTTATATCTCCTCCAAGATTAAAGAGAGCCTTGAATTCAGTCAAGGTTGAACAAAGGCCCTGGGGCAGGGATAGGTGACATAGAATGTGGAGAAATCCAGGAAAAAATTTTAGTGTTTTTTTTTTTTCCTAAAAGTTTATCTAATCAGATTTCTACATGACCTTCAGTAACAGTCTTGTAAAAATTTGCCATGGTCAGAGTATTTCAGCTTATAAGTTTTAAAGAGCACTAGAAGCTCAGCTTTTCTAATTTGGGGGACGGGAGTATTCATTTACATTTTCATACAAACAATTTGCACTTATTTAATTTTTTAACAATTTGAAAAGAGCTTTCTCAAGAATTTTCATTGGGGCCGGCTATAGCTCAATTGGTAGGGTGTCGGTTTACCACGTGGGAGGCCCTGGGCCCGGTTCCCGGGGCCTCCTTGAGTGGGCAGACCGCTTTGAGAAGGCAAGCTGCCATGGGCAGGGCAAGCCCCCACAGGCAGGACAAGCCACCCGCGAGCAGGCAAGGCCACCTGTGAGTAGGCAAGACCGCTGCGCGGTGAGCTGACTCGGTGGGTCGCCACAACGGGGGGGAGACAAGCAGACATAGAAGAACGCAAAAATCAACACAGCAAGAACAAGCAGAAAGGGGGGAATATATAATTTAAAAAAAAAGAAAAGAATTTTCATTTGTTAATTTGGTATTACCCTCCAGAGGTATGAAAATACACACTGTACAAACACAAATAGGAAGTTAGGTATACAAAAACAGAAACAGACTTCTAAAACTCACTAATGTGAACCCTAATTCTCACTCTTTTTGGAATGGTTTGTTCCCAGGCTTTCCATCAGTCCATGTCTCTGGTTCCTGTAGCTGTTAAGCTTTCCTCTGGGATAGGGGCGATTCGCTTACTTTAAACAGTAATGTCCCTTTCCATGCACTTGTTCTGGAGACACTTTTATATAAAAAAAAATTGGTTAAGATGTTTTAGCAAGGAAAGTGTAGCAGTTTGGTATTGTTTATGAATTCCAAAAAATAGATTTTAGATTATGTTTGTAAACCGGTTTGTTCCTCTGGGCATATTATATTGGATTCAGAGGTTTCATTTTAACTTGATTAAATAATGATTAAGGCTTTGATTGGGCCACGTCAGTAGGACGTTGCATCCCCGGCCCCTTGCTGGGTGAGGACTCATAGAGAAACCGCACCACAGAGAAGGGAGGTTGGAGTTTCGAGCTGGAGCCCCAGGAAGTAAACACACGGAGGAGCTTAGTTGTGAGAAGGCCCTGGGAAGAGAGAAGAGCTGTTCGCCTGACAGTTCACAGCTGGCTTTGTGGAGAAAGCAGAGCTGCTGAGCCAGGAGAGAGACGAGACTTATCCCATCCTGCAGCTGATATTGGAAGAAGCTGGGACCATGGAGCCTTAAGAGGAAGAGGAAGGCTGAACCTCGCAGAGACCAGCAGTCATCTTGCTCCAACACGTGGCAACAGACTTTGGAGAGGGAAATAACTTACACTTTATGGCTGGTAACTGTAAGCTTCTACCCCAAATAAATACCCTTTTATAAAAGCCAACAGATTTCTGGCACTTTGCATCAGCACCCCTTTGGCTGACTAGTACAGGAGGCTCTGCGTTCAATGTATGGTTTTAATTCAGTAGTAAAGTGTCCCCTACCCCTTTCATTCCAGGTCTCTGGTTGTCTCCCATTTGACCTTGGGGTTTTTCTCCAGGGGCAACCAGGACTTCCTTGCAATATGCACATTTGTTGATTTTTAATTCCTTAAAAATTTCTCCCATTCCTCAAGGGGGTGGTGGGCCCAGGGGTCTTACCTTTTTGCTGTAGTCTTGTTATAGTTGTCCTAGGTTCATCACAGCTTGCAGTAATACCATTTACCTTTTGATGTACTGGTCGTCTTTACCCCATTTTACTCTAATTTAACCCATTTGGCTTCCATTTAAGATTCCTACTGATGTTACTAAATATGCTCCAGCGTACACTGGGTTGCCAGGATTTTCTGTTTCTCATCAGCTTCCTGGTCTGCTTTTTCAATTACCATTCTCCATTCATCTCCCGTTATCAAGGTATTTAGCAAGGCCTGAATACCAGCCAATTTGGGTTATAGGTTGCAAGTATTAAAGCAATTAAGCTTTCTATTTTCTTTGGGTGTTCTCTATAGAGTGGGATATTATTTTCCCAGTTGTGTAAGTCTGATATAGGGAATGGGGTATGAGTACATAGAATTCTTTTGGGCATCCCTGTTTTTATTCCTGGAGGCATAGAAGTTTTGCCAGCTCGCTGCTGATTTTAAAGAGCAGCTCTGGCCGAAATGAGCACCTTGATGGGTATGAGGGGGGAGATTATTCCATCTCAAGTTCTTCTACCTCTGGTGAAGGGGAATACACAGCAGGAGCTAATAAAGGCTCGGCTGGATCCTCTGGACTTGAATCAGGGAGGCCAGTTTTCTTTTTTGTGCTAGTCTTTACAGGTAAAGTCAAGTATTTCCTCACTAGTATTGGCTTTTGAAAGAGAAATAAAGGATTGAATATGCCTTATCTCATCCCATTTCTGCTTTCCTCCACAGAACAAATCTAATTATAATACAATGTTGTTAGCAACCCTCTGGGTTTCTAGGTTCTTGACTACATCGCATAAAGGAATTTAAGTACAGGCCATAGGGTAGGCAAGTGAGTAGAATTTATTGAGAAATGAGAAAAAGGAAAAGCCGAGACATGGCTGCAGGGGGGCTACAGGGTGAGTCCCGCGCAGGGGGCAGGTCTTACTTATTAAGGCGGGATCTCAGCTGGCTGCTGTGCTGACTGGTTGCCTTTCCACCTTCTCCTACCAATGGGGAGGCCTTTCTGTTTGGCGTTATCGGGGCTACTTTTGAGCCCGTGAGTTTCAAATGGGATCTCGTGACCAGGGTCTTGGTGGGCTCTTGGCTTCTAACAGTGACAGCTTTAGTTCTCAAGCAGTGGCCTTCCGGGGGCGGGGGGTGGTTTCCAGGCCGGGTCTCGTGCCTATGTTCTGACCAGCCGCCTTCTCTGTTTCCTACACTAACCCGCCCCGAGTTCTTTTCTATAGAACCATACTTGGGCCATCTCTTTCCTGATTCTAAATCAGACTGAGGCCAGGCTTTGCTACAGAAATAAACTATTTCCTGCTTTTTCATAGGCTCGTGGGTAAAATGTTTCCAGTTTTCCAAAATACAGCCCAAAGGGCTACATTTAGAAATGCAGTTAGAATTAGAATTTTCCATTTTAAAGAATTTTTAGTAATCAGTAACCAATTAGGAACACTTGAGCAATACAAATGCAGTAACACACTAATTGACAATTGAAACAGACTCTTAGCACTTACTAAATCTAAGTAACACACCAATTAACAAACACTTAACACTATATTTCACTAAATACCAATTAATTGCTAGAATACTTTTTTTCAACACACAGACTCAGATCTGGGCCTACAACTCTGAACAGACTAGTTCTCAGAAAACAGTGAAAGTGGAGAGGTCAGAGCAAGGGGGATGATTCTGGAAGCAGGACCCAGGACTTAAAACCCAGGTCCAGAGGCCTTGAACACCTGTGAAAAACTTCCTGATCCACTTCTGCCTTTGTGACCCATTCACCCAGTCAGATGTCCAGACCTGGAGCAGGAAATGCTTTTCTTTGAAACTTTAAAACGCCAAAGAGCCTGGGGTGCAGTGAGGTAGGAAGAACCTGATTGCCCAGCCCTTAGACCAACAGGGTCTGGCCACAAAATGCTTGATTACCGCGTTTACCTCTCTTGCTGGGGCCCCAGAACCTTGGGCAGTCGGACTCCTTATTCCTCGGGGACCTTTCATCCTTGGTCCCTCCAGAGTTGCCAAATTGATACCAGCAAGAGTGGGGAGCTTTGCTCGATGTGCACCACCATGGCCAATTCCTGAGGCATCAGTGTTTTGAAGAGAGAGTTTATTGTCAGTGCATAGCAAGGAGAACAGATGGCTTGACGGCCTGAAATCTGTCTCTCCGATTTTTCAAACGGGAGAAGGGAGTGGTTACCACCACAACGGCAGGTGTACACAAGGGTGAGACTAGTTTGGAATGACCACGAACAAGGGTGAGTAAGAATCTCCTATCATTCTTCTTTCGAACTTTTTAGTCGGTTAAATTGAAGAAAATCCGACTATTTCAAAGGAAGCATTTAAACTTCTGCTACCTTTTGCAACTGCTTAATCTGTAGGAACCCAGGAATTTTCAAAACTGTAAACCAAGACAAGGTATGGAAAATAATTGTATAATGAGATTCCTGTAAGACTGCATAAATCCTAATTTCAGGTTTTTATTAATCATTGCTGTCATTCTCATTAACTTGAATATATAAAATATATATCAATAAACTCACTTTTGTTTTTGAGTTCCATGAAATGAACTTTGAAAATAGGATTTCTATGCTCGGAAGTTTGAAAATCACTGACCTAATGAATCTAACCAGCTAACTTGAGCCACAAAGCTGAAAAAATAAAAATAAATAAAAAATAAATAAAACCCATAGGTTTTCAGCTGGTTGCCTGTGGGCCATGCATATTTTGCCTTTATGCTTTTTCAGTCTTCTGCATTTCTCATCAACACTTTTAAATTGGGAATTGGGAGATTTATATTTAACAAAATCCATATATCTGACTTCTCTTGGGAAATTGGAAGATGTACCCTAGCCTTTCCCACACAGCTACGACGGGTTGGAGCTTAATGGATACTGCCCCTTTTAGAAGGATGTGCATTCACCTGTTTGTCACGTTGCCACCCAGGCCATATATTCATTGACCTTGCTCACCTGGCCCATGGGGGCATTTAAGTTTGCGACCCCCTCTACCCTGACCTAAATCCCATAGGTTTAGGGGGCTGTGCACCTGACTGGTGGACCTAAATCTTATGGAATCATAGGCTCCTGGGATGTTAGAGCTGGAACAAACCTCAGAGCTGATTAGTTGTCACTCTCTTGCCATTTTACAAAAAGACACACGTAAAAGGTGCTCTCAGCTGCTCTATTCCCAAATAGCTCCCACAAGGTGCCTGCAATTCATCCTGTTTTTCCAAGGTTTTAAAAAAATTCCATTGTATTGAATTGATTTGAGGAGGGAGACAAGTCTGACAAGGTTCTTTTGGACCTGTGACACAGGAAATAATCTCCTTCCTTCTGAGCTTTCTCTAGGAATTGGCATTGTGGGGTTTGTTTCCTCCTGCAGGGCCTGAGTAGTATTTTGTTGTTGTTTATTAGACTAGTTGCACCGGAATGCTATGACCCTGAGAAAATAGTGTTTCCACGTACAGAGGGTCGCTGTGCGCAAATTAGTGCTCAGAAAAGGGTGCCTCTCAGTGGCTCAGCTGTTTCATGGCAGTCGGGCTCCTTCACATACACAGCGGGGGAAACACGAGTTCCCCTTCCACAAAGGGTTTTGCTAGATTTATAGCTTCCAAACAGCTTTTGCTACCATATGGGTCACAAGAGTCCAGCTGATAAATCTTTCATCTGCAGTGGATCGTGTTTTCCCATATGCATGTTTATTTTCAGAATCCGCGTGTATTTCAGCTGGGGTTCAGCTATCTACCACAAAAGCTGTGCCAGCACTTGAGAAGGAATCAGTAATAGCCTGTGCCCACCTGCTCTTGATATATTCTGACTCCTTGCTTTTGCAGAGGAGAACCCAAGGAGATTTTGATTCAGAATATCATCCTATATAACAAATTATTACAAAAGTTGATGCATAAAAAAGCTTGACCTTGAACCAGCCAATGATTTACTTCAAATTCAGTCAATACTGTTATAGGCTTTAATCAAAAGATATTATAAGCCTCATTTTTTTTCTTTAGAAGTTTTTTTCTTGCAGAACTACAGTGGGATTGAATCATTTCTTTTTCTGTTTTGTTTTGTTTTTTAATTGTATGCTTTACTTTTTTTTTTTTTAGGCTACATCGATTTACATAAATGTTACACAGAAATTTTAGGAGTACCCATGTGCCACACCTCCCACATCTCCCACAACCTCCTACATATATATCTTTCATCAGTGTGGCACATCACCTGTAATAGATATACACATTTTGGGGCTTTGCCACCAAGCATGGACCACAGTTCAGACTGTAGACCACCCTCTCTCCCACACAGTTCTGCATGATACATGATGATATAAAATGGCCTATATCCCCCATTGCAACATCACCCAAGACAATTCCCAAGTCCCAAAAAAGCCCCTGTATTACAA
>PVKH010031105.1:0-12378 GCA_004027955.1 Chaetophractus vellerosus
TATGATTTTATTTGCATGTCCTCTCTTTTTTTTTTCATCACTGTAGTTAAGGGTTTGTTGGTTTTGTTGATATTCTCAAAGAATCAACTTTTACTTTTGTTGATTCTCTTTATTGTTTTATATTCTTAATTTCATTTATTTCTGCTCTGAACTTTTTAATTTCTTTTCTTAAGCTTGGTTTGGGATTAATTTTAATATCTTTTAATATATTCAGGTCTTGATTACATTCACCTCAGGATACTTACAGATTTCTCTTATAATTTCTTATTTGACCACTGATTATTTAAGAGTGTGTTGTTTAATCTCCATTTATCTGTGAATTTTCCCTTTTCCATCCATTATTGATTTCCAGCTTCATTTTGGGATCATCAGAGAAAGTGCTTTGTATAACTTCAATCTTTTAAAATTTATTGAGATTTGTCTTGTGACCCACTATATGTTCTTCCTGGAGAAGGTCCTTGAACACTTGAGAAGAATGTATATCCCAATATTTCAGGCTGTAAAGCTCTATAAATGTCTGTTAGGTCTAGTTCAGTTATACTATTCAAGCTCTCTGTTTCTTTATTTATCCTTTGTGTAGATGTCCTATCCAATGCTGAGAACAATGATGTCTCCAATTTTTATTTTAAAGATGTCCATATCTCTCTTCAGTTTTGCCAATGTGTGCCTCATGCATTTTGGGGCACCCAGTATAGGTGCATAAATATTTAAGATTGTTATTCCTTCTTGGTGAGTTGCCCCTTTTATTAATATATAATAATCTTACTTTCTTCATCTCTTATAACATCTTTGCATTTAAAATCTATTTTGTCTGATATTAGTATCAATTATCCAGATCTTTTTTCCAACCTTTCACTTTCAGACTGATTGTGTCCTTGCATTTAAGGTGTGTCTTAAAGTGTCAGCAAATAGATGGCTTATAGGTTTTTATCTTCCTTTGTTTTTGTTTTATCCATTCTGTCAGTCTATGTCTGTTGATTAGGGAGTTCAATCCATTAACGTTCAATGTTGTTACCATAAAGACATTACATACTTTGTCCATTTTATTATTTGCCTTTCTATTGTCATATCTTAATATTGTCTTTTTACCATTTTAGCTACCCTTACAAAAATTTTATTTTCTACATTCTTCTCCTAAGTATCTCACCCTTGCCATTTCCTTTCAGGCTTCAGCACTCTCTTTAGTATCTCTTATAAGTCTGTTCTTTTGGTAACAAATTCTCTCAGTTTTTGTTTGTCTGTTAAGACTTTAAATTCACCCTCATTTTTGAAGGAAAAATTTGCCAAATAATTCTTGGCTGGCAGTTTCTCTCTTTCAATACCTTAAATATATTATAGCACTGCTTTTTACCTCCATGGTTTCTGACGAGAGATCGGCACGTAGTCTTATAGAGCTACACTTGTATGTCATACATTTCTTTTCTCTTGCTGCTTTCAGAATCCTCTATCTCTGGCATTTGACATTCTGAATATTAAGTGTCTGGGAGTAGGTCAATTCATATTTATTCTGTTTGGGCTGTGTTGTCCTTCTTGGATATTGATATTTTTGTCTTTCATAAGGGTTGGGAATATTCTGTCATTATTTCCTTGAATATTCTTTCTGCCCTTTTCCATTTTCTTCTCCTTTGAGACACCTAGCACATATATTTGTACATTTTGCATCATCATTCAATTCCCTACAACCCTTTTAAATTTTTTCATTCTTTTCTCTTTTGTTCTCATGTCTGATCAAGTTCAGATATTCTGTCTTCGAAGTCACTGATTCTGTCCTCAGCCCATTTAAACCTGCTGTTATATGTCTCTAGTGTATTTTTAATCTCATCCATTGTGTTTTTCATTTCCATAATCTCTGCTACTTCTCTTTGCAGGCTTCAAAATTGTTTTGTTATGATCACAGTTTCTTTGTAATATCCTTTATCTCTTTAGCCATGTTTCCAACAATTCCTTGAATTGATTTAGGAAATGTGCATGCACTTCATTGATTAGTTGTCTTAAATCCTATGTCTTGTCAGTATTTTTTCCCCTTTCTTTGGCTAGGCGATATCTTCTTGTTTCTTAGTATGGGTCATAATATTTTGCGGATATCTAGGTAGATGACTATGTTGGTGAGTTTACTCTGATGGTCAATTTCTCTCTCTTGCCTAGTGGTTTTGTTTCATTGCTCTTCTTTGATTTTTGGTTCATTTTATTCTATATCTTTAAAATTTCTTAGCTTACATTAGCAAAACAGTGCCAAGAATCCAACAATGAGGTGCAGAATAGTTTCAAGGGAACCTGGGACATGAAAGACTCCAAAAAACTTTTTTTCCTCTTGCTGTTTCCTGGCCTAGCAGCAGATGATGCTCTTTGGTGAAGCTTTCCATGGAAGCTCAACCTTTCAACCTCCATTTGGGGGTGATTCTGTTCTGGATAGAGCTGAGATTCAAAGAGGTCTCTGTTGACCAAACTCATTGAAAAGAAACCACTCCCTGCCCTCTACTATACCCTCCCTCTTCCCAGGGAGGAAGGCCCCTGTTCCCCTCTCAGTTGGCTGCAGTGAACCATGGATTTTTACCAGTGCTGCTTGCCTTGATTGTGAGGGATGTGTGCTGTTCCTAGCCATAGGGATGAGTAACTCATGGTTTACTTTTAGGCCTCTCCATCTTTCTGTCCTTCTCCTGCCTAGATGATGTGCAGCACTCTCCAAGTTAGCAGATCCCCAAAACAGGTCCTTCAGAAAGCTTTTTGCTCTTCCTTCATTGTTTTTGTAAGAGAGTTGAGCCTTGCTGACCTACTCCAATGCCATCTTCCCAGAAATCTGGAGGTGTTTTGCTGTTGTTGTTGCTGTTGTTATTGTGGATTTCTAAACCCTGAGAGTCTGTCTAAACAAGCTTTGGTAACTGGCGCTTAATCTTGTACCTTCCTAAATGTAGACCAATCATTTTATGTAGCACCAGCATGTGAGGGCCTTCAAGGGACACATGACTCTTCCAAGTTCCATTCTTCTTTCAAACAGATAAGAAGGCAGCCACACTCAGCCCACTAAGTCAGAGAGCCTCACAAGCGGCCCAGAGCCCTAGAGAGGTTGGTCAGGTCCCCTAATGAGGGCAGCCAGCTCCACTACAGGAGGTAGTGAGTCCTCCATTTTGTTTTAGAGATCTCAATGAATTTGTAGCATTTCATCCATCAGTGTAGCTATCACAGTGTTTGAAATGATAGGAAATGTAAGCACTTATACTCTTTAATCCTAGAGTGAGATAATCAGAACTTCCCTGTACACTTCAGAAGAGAAAAGACTTTTAAGTATACAAATTTGAATTTCCTTGACACAACAGAAAATTTTAAACCTAATGAGTAAAAAAATAAATAAAAATAAAAATAAATCAAGAAAAAAACTAATGTGCTACATTATCAATGGACTCTTTATATAATATTTTTAACTTTGTTGTCATAGCTAGTTATTTGAATGCCTGGGAAACTGGCCTGGGGTACCTGTGATTCTCAGAAGACTCTATTATCCCTGGGGTGTTCATCAGACTTCTCTAATCCAGCAGTTATCAGGGGAAAAAGTGGAAATATTTAAATTGATATGGCAGGCCTACAACATGTTTTCTATCATCACGTAGATATTAAAACTTTCTAGGATGAAAAACCAGGATAATCAATTTTGGGGGAACAACAAATGTAACACATCAGCACAAGATATTAAAAATAGGGGGCTATACAGGAATCCAGTAGTTTATGCATGATTGTCCTATAAACCCACAACTTCTCTAATTTAAAGGGCAAAAAACCAAACAGACAATATACTTAAGTGTCAGTTAATAATACAAAAACTAAGTTAGGAAATGCACATTTTTCTAACTTGTATACAATGCTATCTTATAATTATGTGATAATAAATTTATCTATTTTTTTTCATTGTTGCTGGAGTTATTCATCTAAACAGGAAATTATCAATAAGATGAAGGGAAGATTGTAGGATTTAGAGAGTGAAAAAATGAAGGAAATAGTTACACTAAATATCTTTTAACTAACTGTAGGAGAGTATGTTCCTAGATGTCTCACAGGTATTTGTGGTTCATTAATGTATACCAAGTATAGTCTGATTTACTTGGAGGACCTTTCCTAAATCATTAAATTTAAAATCAAGTTTGTTTTTCTTTATGAAAAACTAACATAAGCATCACATTCCACTAGGAAACTGAATAAAAAACAGTTGAACTACATTGGTGCATTTCCTTTCAAATCCAAAAAGCTAAGAATATTAAGTTAAATGGCATCTTTCTCAGTAAGAAAAAAATATTTCTCATGGTAGATAGAGTTGCCAAATAAAATACAGAACTCTAAGTTAAATTTGAATTTCAGATAAACAATGATTTTTGTAAAAATTTAATAATTATTTATAATAAAATATTTCTTGCTCATCTGAAATTCAAATTTTACTTTAGTGTAAGTGTGATGTAATATTTGAAACATATATTTAATAAAAATGCATTCACTATTAAATAGAAATACAAATTTAACTCAGTGAACTGTATTTTTACTTGATAACTCTGACAACCATAATGGTGGATCATTTGAGTGAAAAAGTTTATGTAAAATACATGTAAACATCTATAACTCAATCACACAGACATAATTGTTTTAATATTTCAATGTAATTCTTGCAAAGTTTTTATTTGAGTATAATTGAGCTCATGTATTCTCTATCCTCGTGGATTTTTTTTTCAAGGAAAAATACTACAAAACTAGACTAGTCATTGTTACTAGACTAAAATTTATGAATGACCTGAAGATTGGTAACATCAATTTTTTAAAAATTTATTGGCCTTTCCTACTTAGTTAAAATTGAGCCATTTTATATCTTTTAAAGGGCAACCCCCCATGACAAAAGTTATTTCATAATGAGAAAAGTAAACTTAATGCCATATATTTATGCTGCATGAAATAAAGAACTATTTTGTTAGCTATCTTAGGAAAACAGTTGCAGCTGTGAAAATAATTTAGTTTTCCTTAAATTGGAAAAGATGGTAGCCATTAGTCTTCTAAGTATTTATGAAACATGGCAAAATATTTAATTAAGCAACATTGTGAAGGTCCTGGTACAGGAAATAAATTTCCTAAGGAGGAAAAAGGAGAAACAGATACACAAAAAGGATTCAGTACAGAATAATATTTCATTTTGGATGACAAAATATACCTGGCAACAACTGACTTATGAGTTTGGTTCTAAACCAATAAAAGGAAGACATGAAATCCCTTACAAATGACTTTCTGTTTATGAATTTTTATTGTGTTTCATCTCTGGTAAACTGGAACAAGTTTATTTTTTTAAGACAAATAAAGGTCTAGCAAATTTGAATATTTAAAAATTCTTAGATATAAAATTCTTAGATTATTTCTTTGTAAATAATCACTTTTTCTTTCAAAATTTTGAGAACACAAATCCATTTTTCCAGAATAAAAAAAAATTCTGAAAATGGAATTTTCTGGTAGAAAAGGATATAAACCCAGCTTTGTTTTCCAGTCTGGTTTTCCTTGTCCCAGATTTAATTATGTTTTCTGTCTGCACATCAAGAGGCTTTTTTAAAATTCTTTTCACTTTAATGCAAACATTTACAATTATTTCCCAGGTATTTAGTGACCTGTTCAATTTATATTCACAAATCTTCCTTCAACTAAATTTTCTTATTTTCTTATTTTATTAATTTTTATTTGTCACCTTTTCAGTTTTTTATGGAATACAATATATCTGAATGTAAGAACAATATTTTCTTTCATTTGTATTTATTATTTTACTTTAATATACCTATCATCTTTCTTTTCTTCATTTTTATAACTATTGAGTTTTATTTTATATATTACAGAGGTCACTCATTTTAAATGTATAATTCAAGGAGGCTTAGTAAATTTACCAAGTTGTTTAAACATTAACATATCAGATTTAGAACATTTTTATTTCCCCAGTAAAATCCTTCTTGCCCATTTGCAGTTAATCCCTAATCTTCCTCACTCATGGTTCCCAGGCAACCACTAGTTTACTTTCTGCCCTTATAGACTCACCTTCTCTGGACATTTCACGTAAACAGAATCATATGATACACAGTCTTTTGCATTTGTCTTCTTCCTTTTCTTCTTTACAATGTAAGTGCTTCTGATTGTGTTCTATATCAATGCTTCAATATACTACTCTTGAAATCTGTGCCCTACCAACTCCAATGTAGATTTTGGTTCTAATGCTACACATTCACGTCTTTTGACATTCTTCCTTACACACACACACACACACACACACAAACACAAATGGATTTTAATCTCAACCTGTTATTTTCTCATCTCCAGTGGTTATCACTATGGGTTAGTTGTTATTAGGAGGGAGGAAGCAGTAATATATACCTATGAATAGTATAGCCTGTTACTAAGTAAGGAGAATCTTCCCAGTTGTTTTGGGGAGCATAGGTCTTTGACTTAGAAGATACCATATATAGACATTAAAATATGTGTTTTTCTTTTCAAGTGGTCTTAGGGTTATTTGAATAGAATCCTGAAAATAATCATGTTTATGGTTATTTATTCAAATTGACACTTACTATGAATGGAACCAAGTACTTTAAATGGCCAATAAAAAGCTTCATAAAAAAATATAAAAAAATAAAATAAATAAAAGCCTTCATTAAAGGTGTGCCATCTAAGAAAGGAGCATAAATTAATAAAATACCAATACTGAGAAAAGAAGTGGTGCTTTGTCTGGGCCAATTGCCACCCAATCAAATTAAAACAGTGGTTGGATGGATTGGCCGGCTTTCAAGAGGTTTCAAGAGGTTTACCCATTCTTTGAAATTCTAAACAAGATTTTGTTTGTTCAATTTTCTGGAGATTATTTCAATCCACCTTTTGAAAGAGAGTCAATTCTCACCCTCTAAGTTATAAGAACTTTTGTGAAATCGTAAATTAATTTCTTGTTAAGTCAATTTCAAATCTTAAATTAATTTCTTCTTAATAATGACATGATGTCATTTAGAGCATATATTTGTTTATTTCTGATTGCTTTTCTATTTTTTTCTGTCCAGGTTGCTTTATATGATAAACATCTTATTTTATTATTCTGATGAGAAACATAGTAAGTAATTTTACAAACAATTATTTCATGAACTTAAAAAATACAGTTGTTATTTTTATAGATACACAATTTGAGTGAGAAAGAATTGTACTAAGAATAATTGTCCTCATAAAAATTTTATCAGACAAAATTGTCTCATAAAATCAGAAATTTCTCTTTAGAGACTCCCTTCTTGGAAATTCTGACCTATGAACCAAATCTACATTTTTGATAAGTGGAAGATGCCCTGAAGTGATATTTCTGATTTTATGGCTATGGAATATAAAGCAATCAGATTAACAAATATCTGCCCTTTAAATCATCAGGTTATTTAGTTTTGCATTGATATAATCACAATACACTGTAAAATGATTTTGTAGTTGTCTTTTGTAATCATTTTATAGTCTAAGGGTCGAAGCTGAATGCTGTTTAAGATAATTATTAGTGCCTATAGAATAAGCAAATGGAAGCAATGACCTTGATTCCCAGAGCAAGGGTATAGGGTTCGCTGAGCAGAATATTGGTAATTAGCTCTGATTTTAATATTGTTGAAAAGTGTGAATTATATAATGAATTTTGAAATGCTTAACTATGTTTTTTAATCCATGAAGAATTCATACAAATGGGTAATCAACACATTTTTAATTACCCACTGAAGGACAGAAGACAAGAAAAAAAAATTTTAATACATTTCTTATCAAAATTTTAAGAGAAACATACCTCTTATGAAACTCTTTCCCATCCGTAGACAAATTAAAATATTGGCATCAATTTAACAAATCACTTAAAATGCTACTTTCTTAAAGGAATATACAGCACTTATTTCTGAAACTGATAAGAAAAGGAACTTAAAACATACATTTAGTTTCTTTTTGGTGTTCTGGGAATCTATGTATAATTTCTCATCAGAAATGCAAATGTGCTGAAAATCAGATCAAATGACGGAACATATATAGATATATTGTATTAAATATCTCAAGCGTATATTCTTGATTCTGAAATTCAGATTTATAAAAGGAATTTGGGAGTAACCTTGTTGTGATCTTTGAAATAATTTATGGTGAAAATTCACAATGATATAGCACAATCCTATTATGAGTAACCTGAATTTTAGTACAGTTGAATGCTATTAGAATTATGAATCTGTCATTACTTCTATCTTATCTAATGAGTGAAGAACTTAAAATAGAAGTTTAGGAGAGAGGATATGGTTCAAGCAGTTGGGTGCCTGATTCCTACATGGGAGGTCCCAGGTTTGGTTCCCGGTCCCTCCAAAAGAAGACGAGCAGATGCAATAAGCAAATGTAACAAGCAGATGCAATGAGCTGACACAATGGGCAGAGACAAAGAGCAGAAACAACTAGCAGACACAACAAGCAGACACAGAAAGTAGACAATGAGCAGACATACATGGGATCCATCTCAGGGGGGTGGAATAGAAGTTAAAAATTCTCTATCTTCAGCACCATGATGCAAAACAAACAAACAAAAAGCATACTTTAAGGATATGTAATAATTGACACAGGAATTCCCCAATGCTGTCAAAGGCATGGATCCCCTACTCTTTTTGGAATCTTCTGACACATGCTAGGGAGATACACTGATATCATGGATGCCATTAACATAAAATCTAATTTTTTTACAATGTTCCATAACATAAATAAAAGTTTCCTGGCATGATAAGAACTATGTCCAATGAAGAAGGTTGAAAAACAAAGAAAATTTAGTGACAGACTAATTTTAGAGTCATCTACTTGTGAATGTGTCATTTCAGGGTTAGATAACTTATGTTTATAAAAACATCATGAGGATACATTGTTTTTACTCCCTTTAACCAAAATGTTGGGTATATCAGTTATCCACTTTAGGGAAAGAACTATTTTCTGTTTTTCCCCATTTTCAGCCTCTGACCAAGGAGGAGTTAATTTCTGTTTAAACTTTTGTCACCTTCCTAACTAAAAGGTGAATAAAGTCTCCAATTCCACTCTTTTACTGTCTCCTTTCAAAGGGCAAAAGGTGCATTTTCCTTATGATTCAGGGCCTGAGAATCTAGATTTCTTTAATAAGCATTGAAAGATGCTATGAGTTCTCGAGTAAGCAATTTTCTCCATTTTTCTCTAAGCAAGCCAGTAAGAACATAATTGTCAGGGTCCGTTCCTGGCATCTCACTGTATCCTTGCTAGTATTAGGCTGGTGCAAAAGTAATTGCAGTATCCATTGTTGAAATCTGCCATTTGATATTGGAGTACATTCTTAAGTAAATGTGGCTATGTTATACATCATTTTAATGCGCATTTCTCGCTTTATATATTTTTGCTAATGACTTATTACTTGTTGCTTATTTTATATTTATTTTGAACTATGGAAATGATGTTAGAGAAAAAGCAAATTCAAGCAATTTTCTTATTTGAGTTCAAAATGGGTCGTAAAGCAGCAGAGGCAACTGCAACATCAACAACGCATTTGGGCAGGAACTGCTAATGAATGTACAGTGCAGTGGTGGTTCAAGAAGTTCTGCAAAGGAGACGAGAGCCTTAAGATGAGGAGCGTAGTGGCCGGCCATCGGAAGTTGACAACGACCAATTGAGAGCAATCATTGAAGCTGATCCTCTTACAACTACACAAGAAGTTGCCGAAAACCTCAATGTCGACCATTCTATGGTCATTTGGCATTTGAAGCAAATTGGAAAGGTGAAAAGGCTCCATAAGTGGGTGCCTCATGAGCTGACTGAAAATCAAAAAAAATTGTATTTTTGGTGTTGTCTTCTCTTACTCTGCACAACAATGAACCATTTCTCCATCAGCTTGTGACGTGCGATGAAAAGTATATTTTAAATGACAACTGGAGACGACCAGCTCAGTGGTTGGACCAAGATGAAGCTCCAAAGCACTTCCCAAAGCCAAAGTTGCACCAAAGAAAGGTCCTGGTCACTGTTTGGTGGTCTGCTGTCGGTCTGTTCCACTACAGCTTTCTGAATCCCAGCAAAACCATTACATCTGAGAATATGCTCAGCAAATCAATGAGATGCACCCAAAATTGCAATGCCTGCAGCCAGCATTGGCAACAGAAAGGGCCCAATTCTTCTCCATGACAATACTTGACTGCACATCACACAACCAACACTCCAAAAATTGAATGAATTAGGCTACGAAGTTTTGCCTCATCCACCATATTCACCTGACCTCTCGCCATCCGACTACCACTTCTTCAAGTATCTCAACAACTTTTTGCAGGGAAGACGCTTCCACAATGAGCAGGATGCAGAAAATGCTTTCCAAGAGTTCGTCCAATCTCAAAGCACATATTTTTATGCTACAGGAATAAAAATACTTATTTCTCATTGGCAAAAATGTGTTGATTGTAATGGTTCCTATTCTGATTAATAAAGATGTGTTTGAGCCTATTTATCATTTAAAATTCATAGTCTGAAACCACAATTCCTTTTGCACCAACCTAATAGGTAGCTCTGTGGAGCAGAGAACTATGGTTCTGAAGAGAGTACCATAACTCTCTATCATGCCTGAATATATGAATCCCAAGAATTAACTGAAAAGAAGGTGTTAGAAAAATCCAGTTTGTCCTTCACTAAGTCATATTCATGATCCCATCCTTAGTAGAGTTTGCATTGAGATACAATGTATATTTCTTACTATTAATCAAATATCCAGCCCTCCCCCAATTTGGCTACTGCCCAGCTAGAAGGTGATAAGATCACACAACCAGCACAATTTTAAGATAAAATTAATAGATCCAATTCATCAGGTCTCCCTGCTTACATACCATCACATAGTCAGGAATATTAATGAAATACTTTTAAACTTAAATAGTGTGAACACATTTGTAAATAGGACCCTTGAAGATATTATGCTGTAACATTGATATAAAGATAATGGTTACAGAGGCTTTGACACATGCTGGGGGGGAGGGAAGAATAAGTGGAACAAGTGACATTTTTAGGGCATTGGAATTGTTCTGCATGACTTTCCAATGGCAGATACAGGCCATTATACATTTTGTCAAAACCTATAAAATTGTATGGTGCTAAGTGTAAACCATAATGGAAACTATAGACCATGGTTAGTAGCAATGCTTCAATATATGTTCATCAATTGTAACAAATGTACCACAGTAATGTAAGATGTTATTAATAGAGGAAAATGTGAGAGGGGGAAGAAGTGGGCTACATGGGAATACTTTATATATTTTCAATGTAAGTTTTCTGTAATCTAAAACTTTTTAAAAAATAAAGTTTGTAAAAAAGATGTTATGAATGAGGGTGGGCTGTAATCCAAGATGGTTGAAGTCCTTATAAGCAAAGGAAATTAGACATGGAAGTAAAGCTGCAGGGAGCAGCCAGAAGCTTAAGTCATTGGAACATGAAAGAAAAAGGAGAAAACATTACTATTAATATGTACATTGCCATGTGACAAAAAAGCCAGGGACCCCAATGACTGATGGCTGGCCATAAGATTCCAACCCCAGGAGTAAGCAAGCTGTTTAGTTTCCTAGGCTGTTCAAAACAGGTTATCATGAAATGGGTTGGCTTAAACAATGGGATTTTATTAGCTTACAGCATGAGTCCAGGAATATGTCCAAATCAAGCCATCATCAAGACAATGCTTTCTTCCTAAAGACTGACTGCCAGTAATCCTTGGCTTCTCCACCACATGGCAAGACACATGGTGGTGTCTGATGGTCTTTCCCTTTCTTCTTGGTTTCATTGATTTTAGCTTCTTGCTTCCATGGCTTTTACTTTCTCTGTAGTCATTCTGCTTTTTAAAGGATGCTGGTAATAGAATTAAGTCTATCCTGAATGAGGTGGGTCACACCTTAACTGAAATAGGATCATCAAAGGATCCTACTAACAATGGGTTTACATTCATAGGATTTGATTAGATTTAAGAACATGATTTTCTGGGGTACATATAGTTTCAAACCACCACACAAACATTCTCTAAACTGTGAGCCAATAAATTCCTCTTGGGGCTGGCTGGATAGCCCAGTGGATAGGGCACCGGCATACCACATGGGATGCCCCGGGTTCGGTTCCCGGGGACCTCTCCTAGTGGGCAGACCGCCTTGAGAATGGCAAGCCACCATGGGCAGGCCAGAGCCGCCGTGGGCAGGGCAAAAAGCTGCCACAGACAGGCAAAAGCCGCCATGGGCAGTGCAGGTCGCCCGCGAATAGAGCGCAGCCAGCCACCTGCGAATTGAAAGCCGGCCGTGAATGGAAGCAGAAGCCGCCCACAAGCGGGGAAAGCCGCGCCTGCGCAGTAACCAGTCTTGGCACGTCACC
>PVKH010031106.1:0-12385 GCA_004027955.1 Chaetophractus vellerosus
CTCCCTTTAGTTCAAGCTCCACACTGCCGCTACAGTGATCTTTGTAAAATGCATTATAATCACATCAAAATAAATCTTTAGGGGGCCGGCTGTAGCCCAGTGGATAGGGCGCCAGTTCACCACATGGAAGGCCCCGGGTTCAGTTCCCGGGGACCTCTCCAAGTGGGCAGACTGCCTTGAGAGGGCAAGCCGCCGTGGGCGGGGCAGAGCCACCGTGGGAAGGGCAAAAAGCCCCCATAGGCAGGGCAAGCCGCCAGCGCAGTGAGCTGACTCAGCGCGTTGCCCCAGCGGGGGGAGACAAAGCAGACACAGAAGAATGCAAAAAATGAACACAGCAAGAGCAAGCAGAAAGGGGGGGATATGTAACAACAACCAAAAAACTAATAAAAAAAAAACTTTAAATGGCTTTCCCATTGTCTCCAGCATGGCATTTAAATTCCTTATGACTTGGCTGTATCCTATATCTCTAGTCTCATCTCCTTTTCTTCTACTCTATATTTCCTTCTCCCCAAAACAGTACACATGCATACACACAATTTATACATAGATACTCTAGGCTGTAAACATGTCCAACTTTTTGCAGTCCCTGAAATTTATCATGTTTGTGGGGCTTTCTAGAAATCTTCCTTTCTCTCTTCTAATTAACTTCTATTCATCCTTTGGGTTTCTGTTCAGATCTCTTATCGAATTCTTCCCCTACTCTCCAGAGGTGACTTGTTTTCCTTCTGTCATTCACTCATAGCATATGAATCTGCTTAAAAAGCACTCACCACCCTGCTATGGAACTCTTGATGTTCTTGTATATTTTCTCTATTTAACAACAGACTCTTTGAGGGCAGAGGCCGTATTTTGTTCACCTTGGCATCTTTCCATTCTGTTGGTGCTTAAATTTTTTGAGTGAATGAATGACTGAATTTCCCCCAAAATGGGTTTCTGTTGCAGAAGCAATGAAACGAAGTTAAGAATATCAGCTTTCGATTCTGAATCCCAGTTCTGTCATGCACTAGCTGGAACCTGCATGATTTGTTGGGATGTGTGGAGAGAGCAACCCAAGTCCTGCTCTCTTGGCTCCAGACTCGCCAGGTCCTGTGTCCATGTAGCACCCACCATCAGATGACCTGAACTGTCCTGCCTAGTTCAGGACAGCTCGTCCCCAAAGAGATGGGACAAGATCTTCCTCCCTTCTGCAAACCTCAGCAGTACAAATGGGGCATTTAAATAGCTCTCCTCCTTTAGCATTTTCAGGAAAGGGTGACTTGACTCAGTTGAACTCTGTGAATTTTGAGAGTAGCAAAAAGGGAAAGAAAGAAATCTACCCACGTGCCTAGACTTTCCTCACTTTTTAAAATAAACTTGTATTTTGAAATCATTTTATACCTTTCCTACCTGAATCCTCTTCTTGATTCGGAATTTGTTTTTCATCAAAAATTAAGTGGTCTAGGACAGATAGCATCCCAGAAACTTCATTCTTTCCGATAATAATATGAAATTTTATAATGTCAGTGAAATAAACTGGTCACCGAAGAAGCCACATTCTGGATGAGAAAAAAGCTAAGCTAAGTTGTAGCCATCTCACTGGTTAATCATGACAGTTGTCAGAGTTTGTTGATTTCAGTTCATTGTTAACTCCAAACCCATTGTCTTTCAAGTTTAATATTGGTCCACGGTGGCCAGGAACTTTGAAAAGGGAATAAAGAGTAGAAGGATTATTGGCCTCCAAGTACCCCTCAAAGGCAAACCTTGCCTTTGATTGGGTTTTTATGTGGAGACTCTCTCTCTGTTATGGCTCTCAATACCCCTTGCCCGCATGCCAGAGCTGAGTTATTGGCGGGGGAGAGCTGACTTGCCCCCTGGGACAAGGCTTTAATCACCTATGGAGCAGTTGGTCTCTTCTAAAAACACTCCAGTAAAGTGGGATTCAGCCTTCAGGCAGCGCAGTCCTCACAAACCCCCAGGCTTTGCTGGGCCAAGACGCACTGACGCCAGAAGCGGGGTCAGAAGTTACTAGGTATTGGCTCGTCTTGCCGGCAGGCTTGTTTGGTAGATCCTTATTGAAACTAGCTTCTAATAAGAAGCTTCTTCCTTGCTCTCATAAGCACCGCTGTGTCCGTTTTCATTCCTTTCTTTCTGCCTGGTTTCGCAAAGACAGCTGTGACAGGACGGCTGGGCCGAATTCACCAGTAGAGCTGTTGACCCATAGGAGAGATTCCCTGCATCCCAGATGATTAGCGCTGTGACATACACATCAAGGCAACAGTGTTAGCAGATGATCCAGGAACTGGCCAGGAGGGATCAGAATGAATTAAGGCTAAACCCTGTCCTCACCAGCCTCCCACGGAGGCTGAGCGCTGTGTCCACTAGATGGCGCAGTCACACTGGACACACACTCGTCCAGGAGCGCCTCCTGGGCTCCGGGTTCCGCAGTCACTGCGATCGCGCTTTCTCCATTGATCCCTGAACAAAAGCCGCGAGCGAGTTAAGGCAGGGAGCTAGGATAAACACGCGGAAGCTCTACATCTTGGGTCTATTTCCCTAAATCTCCATATACATATAGTGAGAATTGTATGGCTTTTTAAAAACCCTAGACAATAATTAATGATGAGATAGCCTAGAAATGCAAAAGTAACCCTTGATTATGTAATAGAAATGCCACTTGACGTGGGTCTAACCAGCTCGGATACTTGGAAAATGTATTATAGTGTTTGGGGAGAGAGGAGCAATGGCTTAAATGTGTTTACAATATGTCAGGAACTGTCATAAGTGCTTTATCAGCATTAATTAATTTAATCCTTATAACAAACTATGAGGTTGGTACTATTAGTTCACTAATTTTTCAGATGGGAAATGTGAGGTACAGAGATTATCTTACTTGCCCAAAGTCACAGAGCAAGTAAGTGCTGGAGCTGGGGCTCAAATCTAGAGAGTTTTGGCTCCAAACTCCATGCTCTTAATGACTATACCATCTGTAAAAGAAAAGAAGTCTGGGAGAAACTCTGCATGGATGCAAAATAACCTTTTATGATTTCTCACTAAAAAGGAAGAAAAGCTTAGATTCTAAACACCCCAGCCCTAATATCCAACCTTTAATATCATTGCATGGGAATGTCAAGGCTACGTCAGCATATCAGCGTCCTCATGTTCTAGTTCTATAGCAAATGTCATTGTCCCTTTGGAAATAATGCAGGGATAGTAAAAAATTTTTTGTACTTCTACTTAGAAGAATGTTGCTTTAAAAAAATCTGCCTTGTTGGTTCCCATTTCAATTTTCATCTACAGAGAGTAAAATTAATGTGCTGCTATTTAGCTACTTAAAGGTGCTTAGGCTATGACTATTGAATTTATTCAGATATTCATTCATTCTTTCTTCCATTTATTCAGCAGACATTTACAGAGCACATGCATTGGCCCAGAGGCTAGAGAGAAGGTGTGCCACCTTCTGAGCTCCCAGTATGACGGAGGAGGCAAACATGTAAACACACCGTTATAAGCCATGCCAGTGGGCTGTGACAGAGCTGTGTACAGTTTTGGGGGGAGGCTGCCTAATGCAACCTGGGTGCTGGGGTAGCCTTCACAGACGACAGGATCCTTGGGACTATGTCATGAAGGGTAAATTGGCATCTGTGAGACAAGTGTTCCCAGGGGAAAAGAAAATAGTGTGTTCAAAACAGCTGGGATTGGAATGGCTATTGGGTTTGTGGGAGATGAGCTTGGAAAGTAAGCAGGGGCAAAGTCCCAGAGGTCTCCATGTGCCCATCAACGGTACAATCTTTATGTAGCAGTTGGCAAGCTACAGAAGGCTTTTCAGGAAGGGAGCAATGTCATTAGGTTTGGGGTTGAGGACGAGGACTCTGCTGTGAAGTAGGGACTATGGGTGAGCAGGGCAGTGGCTAGACTGGGTGCTGAGCCCAGTTAGGAGGTTTCTGTGATAGTCAAGGTGAACTAGGGTGAGGAATGCTGGGCGGGTTGGAGGGAAGAGGGTTTAGAGAAATGTTGGACGTACTATAAATAAGACCTTTATTTATATAAGTATGTATGAATTGTTGCCGATTTTATTCCACAGAGGATTGGGGGTAGCACTCAGGGCTAGATGGATATAGGGGCTGGGGGAGGGGAGGATACTCACAAGGCTCCCAGCCTCTGGTCTGGATGATTGGACAGATGGGTTGCCATTAGTCATTACGGGGAATGAACGGGAAAGATCTAATGCTTAAGCAGACAGCCCAAGTTTAATTTTAAACAAGCAAGTTCTAAGAGTTGTGGACTATCAAGTGACATGGATATAAGGACCTGTACTTTATGAGAAATGTCGAGGTTGGAAATGTAGAATTTGGAATCAGCACCCTGGTGGAGGCCAAGGCTGTGGGGGTAAATGTCATCCCAGACTCTGAAAACTATAAGAATAATTTAGTTGTTTCCAACTGTTCAGATATTTAGTATCTCATAGATCTAACTGCATTTTTTTTTTCACTTTTCCTCAAAAATTTGTCATCTACACAGCATCATGTATTAGCAACGGAATCGAGCATAGACTACACTGTTTCCAGGCTTTTTGCACATTTTATTCCCAAAGTTTTTACCAAGATAAATTGAAGACTGGTGCGGAGGGAGAAGACCTCGAGATTTCTTTCAATCCTATCATTTACAGATTCTAGACAAAACACCACCTCGAGCGCCTGAGAAACATGCTGGCTTTTTGAAGAACTGGAGTGTGGTATGCTTTGCAGGCAGGTAAGGAGGGGAGGGGCAGGAGCTGGCTGCAGGCTTGTGTTTATTTTAAAACTGTGTAAATGTTTAAATATGATATGTAAACTTGCTTTCAGGCCACTTTTTGCTGGAAGCAGCCTTGAGAGTTAACTGTTAGGTTTCTCTGGGGTTGTGAAAGCTCTGTACGTTCTGCTGGAGATGACAGCAGAAAGCCTCTCTTACTGTGGCAAGGCAGGTGCATTTGCCAATGGCGCTCAGCTTTGGCAAGATGAAAGAATTGAAGGCAGCTGTGTTAGCACCTGGGCGAGATTAAGTGGGAGATATGTTAGTCCTCCGATCCCCGGGCTTTGGCCATGGTAACCAACAGCCCCCAAATCCAAGTGATTTAGGACAACAAACATTCATTTCTGCTCCCCAGGAGCGGTGGGCTGGTTGCACTCTGCTCCGGGCTGTGTGGGGGGACTGTGGTCTGCTTCCGGAGTCTTTTCATGTCTTCTCTTTCTGGGACCCAGGCTGGAGGAGCAGGTCCTATCTGGTGCATGCTGTTCTCGTGGCACAGAGCAGAAGCAGGAGAGGCTGAGCCCAGCCATGGTGTTGCATTTTAAGCAGCTGCTCAGAAATGGCCTGTGTCCTGTCCACTTGTATTCCATTGGCCACAGCAAGTCACGTAGCCAAGTTTAAAGTCACTGGGGCCAGGGATGTGTTATGGGCAAGGAGGAAAAAGAACAATTGAGAATAGGAATGCTCCCTGCCACATTCATTCATTCATTCATTCATCAAACATTTATTGAGTGCCAACTCTGTGTTCACCTTGTGCTAGAAATTGATCCTTAGAAATAGACCTGTTTGCTGCCCTCATGGAGCTTACAATTCATGTGGGACATGAATGACCATAATTATATTATGATATCTATTCTAATCATAAATTATAATAAAGAAGGCTGAGCCCAGTCTCAGATTTCAGACCCCTTACAAGGGGGGCGGCAGAGCATAGATCGACTTCCATGGACTTCTAGGGCTGAACTTCTCCAGAATGTCATCTCAAAGCCTGAACAATAGTTTTCCATGGATAGGGTGGGGCTGTGTGTGGAGAATTCTGTTCTTGAAAATTCCACTCAGGCCATTGGCCTCCTGGGACTATTTATGGCCTTCTCTGCTGAGATAGTGCCAGGCCTAGGGTGTTACCTGCCTTGCCATCCTTTATCCCATGTGACACTTGCAAACCCAGCTCCACCTCACTTCCCAGTCTGGCCATGTCCTCAGTCAGTAAGGGCTTACCAGACCCAGCTTGGCAATTGGGGACTAAGGATCAAGCTACCCTTGGCTCTCTGTCTCTCCATGACCAGATTCTCCAATTTTGGAAACTGGATTCCTGCCATATTCTAAAGCTTTTTCTATACCCTCCTGTTTTAGTTTGCTAAAAGTAGCTGAAAACAATATACCAGAAATGGATTGGCTTCTACGGTAGGGGGTTTATTGGCCTGCAGTCTTACAGTTCTGAGGCTGAGAAAAGTGTCCAAATCAAGGCATCCTCAGACCATGCTCCCTTGTCAACGATGGCTGGGTGCATTCTGGGACTCCTCTGCACGTGGTGGCATCTTCCGGTCTCTGCTTTCTCCTCTGGACTCATTTGCTTTCAGCTTCTGGCTGCTCCATCTGTGGCTTTCTCTCTCAGCTTCTGTGGCTTCTTCTTTGTTCTGTGTCCTTCTCTCTGTGTATTTGTCCCATTTATAAAGGGCTCCAGTAAGAGGATTAAGACTCACTCTGGGCCACGCCTTACTAAAGGAATCTAATCAAAAGAAGTTCCCACTTACAATAGGTTCACACCCACAGGAGTGGATTAGCTCTAAGGACATGACCTTTACTAGGGTCCATAAGAGCCTCAGACTGCCACAGCTCCCAAACTCTTCCATATCCTCATCCCCATAAGGCTCTGACGCAACATCCCAAAGCTCCATCTCAGCCGTTCCCTTTATCTCTGTCGTATCCCAGTCCCAGGGTTGATAAACTCCACCACGCCTTCAACATCTTCTCAGAAGGCGGCTAACCTTCAGAAGGCTCTTCCCTAGGTACCATGTCTTCTGCTCTCTTGAACTCCTCTCAAGCTCAGGACCAGGAGGCAGAGGGAATGTTCTTTTTCCTCCCTGGTGTGGTTTCCCTTATCCTGCCATGACACTCTGTACTCTTTTGAAAGGAGAAATTCTTGGTTATATATACATGGACAGCTCCAGTGGTGTTCAGGGAGGCCCTGGCAGGGGTAGGGGGTGGGAGGATTGCTACTCTTCTCTATATTTACTGCTTGGTGCAACCAAAATGTTGTATAGCTCCAGCTGATGTCCAGCAAGGGGGTGGCTTTGAAATACAGCAAATCAAGAGTTTCCATCAATGACTTGTCCACGTTTACCTTTTATTCAAATTCTTGACATCAAGAACAGTGACTCTGACCATCCGGGTCCAAGGTCACAGGTGAATATAAATACTCCCAGAGGTTCTAGAGAATTTTACACAGGCCTTGCAAAGGCTGAAAGGAAGCCAGCCAAGTGGGGAAACAGCTCAAGTGCCCTGTCTGCAGAGTTTTACTAAGATTTATTTGGAAAGTCATGGTCTCTACCAAAATGAATCCAGAGATTGCCTTGCTCTGATTACAAGAAGAACACTGAGGTCTTTATTAACAGTCATCATTGGATTTCTTTCTCCTTAAGGAGATTAATTAGGTAAATTTCATTACAGTAACACCAACTTTCTTGGAAAGAAACCATCCAACTTGAGAATGACTTTGAGTTTATATCTGGAAACTAAGCAATGTTAATGTTTACAGTTGAGAATGTGAAACATTAGGTTTTAATAGATGTTGATGTCATTCTTGGCATCCTGCAATGATATAAACTACTCTGCGAAGAGGTAACACATTGTTAAATGTAACCAAAATGCAAAGAAAGAAGTTAAAATGTACACACACACTGTTCAGCCCTGCCTCCCACTTACCCGCACTGCCTTCACGTGTGAGCTGAACCAGAAAATGGCCATTGACCTTCCCATCTATCACACATGTCTGGGTAGAGAGAGGAAGGAACTTCCCCCATTCTCTTAGCAGTCTGATGCTCTAGTACTTTCAAAGGAGGTCAAAATAGCCAAGGAAAGAGAGGCCAGACTTAGCCCTGGCTCTGCCACCACTTTATGGTTGTCTGACTTTAGGACAGTTGCCTTCTCTGGACCTTGGTTTCTCTATTATAAAGTGAGACGTCTGGACTCACTGGTCTCCAATGAGCAACATAAAACCTTGTTTAGAGAAACATTTTCCCTCTATTTGGGTTGATTGTCCAATTTTGGAGCCCTTTGATGACCTCCCTGCAATCTCCAAGGGAGTCTGGGAACTTTGGAGCCGACTCCCTCGGCCTGCCAAGGTGGGTCAGGCAGATCCTGAATGGGGACTGGGACAGTCCTGAGTCTGCTTCAAAGCACCCTTTACTCCCACCTTCCTTTGTTCTCTCTCTGTTTTTCGGTTTTCAGAGTGTCATGTTTGTTATCTCATTCTCACACTATTACGAGGTGGGCAGGCAAAGACTCTTACACAGAAGAGCTAAACGAGGCTTACCTGTGTTCAGTAAATTGAAATTTTAGGGCACAGTGTAGAATTTCTCCCATAGTAGGAAGAGGGGCACCTCCCTGTGATTTCTTAGGGTCCCTAAAATCATGCCGCATAGCAGCCTCAGATAATTGGGTTAATTTGGTAAGAGTTTGACAAGTCCCAGAATGATCTGTACATCTGATTTCCCCAAGAAAGTGATTTGATCCTCTAAGGGGGCTTTAGGACCAGATCAACCTTTTAGCAGTCCTCTAGACCACCAAGTTAGGCTAGGACTAAACAGGAATCTTCACTTAAGGAGTTAGAGAGTATTTCTCTGAGGTCCTTCCTACACCACCTCTAGCCTAAAATGTTGTGTGGGTGGAACTTGAACAACCAAAGAAATGCTTAGGACCCCGAGGGCCCCAGAACAGATCTATTAGGGCTTGGAGAGTTCAGGGGGTCCCCAGGGAACTGTAGGAGGCTTGACCCTCTTAGATGAAGCAGGAATGTCGAGCCTTTTTGCACTGACTGCACACACCCTCAAAATACTATGCTCTGTTCTGGATTTAATAACTTAGGAGTGATAGGAAAAAACAACATGAAGTTAAGCCATGAAGCTGATGAATAGATTGAAAAATGTTATTTTTGCACAAAGATGGAAGAAACTGGGGCAATTTCACTTTGGGAAGAGATAGTCGAGGGGAGGATTAATAATTCTCTTCAGACACATAAAGATTATTTTACAAAGACCAGAGGTCATTTGCTGTCCTCAGAGGCTGGAACAAGGAGATAGAGACATACACTCTTGCTCGGGGGGATTCGATTAGCAGAAGGAAGTAAGATGGTTAAGCTCTGGAATGAATCTAAGGAAGTTGTAAAATGCCCTCCTCGGGCACCCTTTTAAGCACAGGGAATTCTCATCTCACCGTGAGGTTAACAAGTTGAATTCCCTCACAGGAGTGGATGGGCTAGATCAGACATACGCATTAGCACTCGCCCCAGAGAGTTCTGATTTTTCTCTGAAGGTAAAATAAAATCCAACTACAGATTTGTGGAAAATGGAGTGGAATGAGAGCAAAAGAGTGAGAGAAAAAGGAAAATGTTTTATCTGTCAGCTCTAGGAATCCTAAGCATGTGAGCAGGGATACTGGGCCAGTGTCTCAGGACACATGAAGGCCTGGCTTTGCTCCCCTCAACTATTTCTGAAACTAATTACAAGATTGAGCGTGATGTCCATTCAAGCTTCCAGATTCTAGGATCATATAGATGCTTTCAAAAAAAGAAGGTTTTGATTTTATCTATAATATAGATAGGAATGACTCACTCTGTCTGTTCCACTGGCTGTTGTGGAGGTTAAAAAATAAGAAACAAAACTATTTTCAGTACGCAAAGGCTGAGGCTAACAGG
Organism: Chaetophractus vellerosus; assembly: GCA_004027955.1. Classification (NCBI taxonomy): domain Eukaryota; kingdom Metazoa; phylum Chordata; class Mammalia; order Cingulata; family Chlamyphoridae; genus Chaetophractus; species Chaetophractus vellerosus. Next base: position 9,680 of record PVKH010031106.1, read on the forward strand.
GAGATTTGATTTTACTGTGGGTTGCCCCACTTACAAAACGGGTAGCAAGGTTGCCTGTGTGTGTAAAAATAATAGGCAAACCCACTCTGAGCTGCCTTTCTTATTGTAGAGTTGGCTGTGAGCGTGCCTGAAGCTTGGATCTCACAGCTGTGCCTTGTGGTGGGACCAGCCATGGAGGGGCTGGGCAAGCTCCCTCATCTGCCTTCCGGCCCAGTCTCCATCACAAGGGCAACTGTGGTTAAAAAATATAGATATGGATATGGGTATACAAATATATAGATACATAGATATATAGACATATAGATATATAGATATATAGATTTATAGACATATAGATATATAGATATACAGATATATAGGTATACTTTTTTTAAAGAAGGAACCAGAAAATGAACTTGGGACCTTATACATGCGAAGCAGCTCAAGCTACAGCCGCTCCCCTAAAGGCCGTATTTTTATCATCCAAATACTACCTGTATTATATTAATATTTTCTTTAAATTAACTCATTTTTAATTATATAAATTTATTTAAAAGGTATTTTTATATCTTTCCATGCAAGGAAAGGGACACCATAAATAGAAAGTAAATGCAAAAATAAATACAGTGAAACTAAAACCATGTTATTAAGTTCTAGCTAGTAACTGCTGCTTGCCAATGACCCTGAGCCTGAGGCTTGTGCTCTTTTTATTAAAAAGGGAGATTTGCAAGTGCTACAAAAGTGTCAAGGATATATTAGTCCCAAACTGATACTTTCTCTTTGATAGAATCATGAGAGTTGGAAGAAACTAGAAAGACTGGCTTACTCTTTTTAAAGAAAACTTTCTATTGTGAAATAATTTCAAACTTATAGAAAAGTTATTAATTAGAAGAACTCCAGTAGAGGAAATGATGGGAATGTTTACGTAATGGATGATGGTAATGGTAGCACAATATTGTGAACGCAATTAAAAGCACTGGAATATATATATCTGAATATGATTAAAAGGGAAAATGTTAGCTTGTATATATGGCAACAGAATAAATATCTTTAAAACAAGGTCTGGCCAGTTTTATTAAAGAAAAATTTTATGTGATTTACTTTTCACCAGTCTGTTCTGGCATGCTGCTAGTGATATCAGAATCACCTAGAAAATAAAAGAGTAATTTCACAATTCATTGAATGGCAACTAGTAATCACAGAATTTCCCTTCTTTAGTTATGCCTTCTTTCGACATCACTCTGCAACATCAACACTGGTTATTTTCAAAGTTTTTGCAATTGCTGTATCTCTTAAGGTTGATCAGAGATACCTAGAGTTACAGTCTTTTCCCACACAGGATGGCCATATAATAAATCAGGCTTGGCTTATCACCAGCATTCTAAAAACCAGACCTAGGGAGAAAAAACTAGGTCTGGGGACACTGTCTAGTCCTAATATAGCAAATGTTTAGCCTGCCCTGATTATCACAAAATCAGGACAGTGAGAATATTCACAGCAGAATAAAAAAAAAAAATCCATGGAAGTACACTACACAAACAGGGAACCCAAAGTTAAACCAAAGGCTTTAATTAATAGCACAATGATAAAATGTGCTGTCATCAATTATAACAAATGCTCCACACCAAGGCAAGGAGTTGGTAACAGGGTGGTATATGGGAATCCTATATTTTATGCATGATTGTTCTGTAAACCTACAACCTCTCTACTTAAAAAAAGAAAAAAGAAAAAAAGAACTTCAGTAGACCCCTTATTCTGATTTACCAGTTTTGAACATTGGCCACAAGTGCTTGATTATTCTCTTTTTCTACATATATACTTATAATTATTATTATTATTTTTGAACCTTTGAATAGGTTGCAAGCACATGTCCTCAGTGTTCTTATTTCCTAACAAAAAAAGATACTCTCTGTTATAAATACAGTATAATCATTATATTTAGGAAACAACACTGATGAAATACTTTTGTCTCCCTGCAGTCTCTAATCCATTTTTTAAATTCCATTGACTCAATGATATCATTTATAGCATTTTTTTCCCTGGTACAGGAGCCAGTTTGGATCACGTATTGCATTTAGTGGTCGTGTCTTGGTTAGTCTTCAGTATCGACATTTTTGAAGAATGCTGATCAGTTTTTTACAAGCCAACCCTCAGTTCCTGGTTGTCTGATGTTTCCTCTGGATTAGATTCAAGTAAGTGCATAGTTTTGATTCTGTGCTATTTAAATGCATGCCCATGCTCCTATCAGCAAGTGCCACCCCAGGCTTGGCCAACATTGGAGGAGATAAAGTCCATGGTGTCCTAAAAGGTAGTTTATATTTCTAAAAATTGTATAATGTTACATCATCTGCAGTATTTTATGTTACTTTTGGTGCTGCCAAATATTGGAAAGACAGCCTCAAATTTCACACGTGTATCTATGGCAAAGTTTGATCATGCTTTTTCATTTGAGAGCCAGGCATGGCTGGATGCATGAGTTCTATGTAGAGTGGATGGTTGCAGCAGTAATTCCTGCCCCATGTGGCCCCCGTTGTGAATCGGAATGGAAAATAAATAATAGGAGAGAGATGGTCCCTGGTGCAGAGTTATTTGGGTCAGAGTGGAAGGCTCCACAAGAAGTTACAGAGACAGGCAACAGCTGGTGGGCAAATAGTATGGCTCAAGCCTGCCTCTCCTGCTTTCTGAAGTATCTTTGTAATGATTTCTATGTCTAGAGACAGAAAACCA
>PVKH010031107.1:0-12381 GCA_004027955.1 Chaetophractus vellerosus
GCACAAGCCCCAGAACCAATTCAGAAATCCTATTTTTATTATTCTGTTTGTAAAGAATCACCCCACTTCTGGTACCAAGCTGTGTAAGTCAGGGTACTCTAGGAAAACAGAACTGAGAGGCGATATCTGTAAATAGCATGAGATTTTATAAAATGATGATGCAGATGCATGAGTCCAAATTCTGCAAGACAGGCTGTAAGCCAGGAGCTCATGTAATTCCTCAAAGATTTTCCCAGGAGATGCTGGCTCTGAATAGAGATGGATATTCTCTCTTTGAATGCTGAAATCACTTCTCCTTTTAAGGCCTGCAACTGATTGGATGAGACTCCACTCATTGCTGAAGGCAATCTGCTCAGTTTATTGTAGATGTAATCAGCCATAGATGCAATCAACTCACTGATGATTAAATTCCACAAAATGTCCTTGCATTACATTTAGCCCAGTGGTTGCTTGACCAAACAACTGGGCACCATTACCTTGCCAAGCTGACATATTAGCCTAAGTATCGCAGGGTATCATAGTCTATTATTTTATAAGTAACACAAAAAAAGATCTTTTTCTCTTAATTTATTTGGGTTCTGGGAGTAAGAAAACAAAGGAAAGGCTTTCTTTACAAGTCCTAGAAACAATGCTCCCTTCCTAATTTAAAAATATTTTATTGACACCAAACTGTTCTTTGGCTTACCTATTTCTCTTTCTGTTTTTTTTCTTTTTTTAATTCAGAAATGAAGACAAAGCTATTCAGTGTCATAGATTGTCTTGAGTCCCTTTCTGACCATACTCTGTGCTGGGAAAATTCTGCTGGATTCCATCTTTCTCTGTGGAGCCCTAGAGAAGAACCTAGCAATGGTTAATGTATTGTGGTTACAAACCTGGATCATGTGGTATTTTATATATATATATATATATATATATATATGTATATATATATATATATATATTTAGAGAAACAAGGAATATATATATATATATATATTCCTTGTTTCTCTAAATTTGAAAAACACATATATGCCAGAAGAATCCAAAGATCACTTGTAATAAATCTCCTTAGACCAGATATAGGGCAGCACATGTCCCTACTCCAGTATGCACAGCAACTAGAGATCTTTTAACCTCCATTTCTGGTTATAATACACAATCATGCATTATAGTGTTTACTTTTAGTCACTGTCATGATAGAGATTAACATTTGTATTTTCTAAATAGATAGTCAGAAGACTTTTAGGTTACTAGAAGTTATTCTGTTGAATCAGAAATCTAGTCTTATAAAGTGAGTGAACTGGCATCTGAGTAAATGTAGGCTCTGCCTTTTCAAACCTAGGGAGAAAGGAATGGGATGTGGAGTGTCTTCTCCATCTTACATTTCTTAATAAGTTTTCTTACTTTCTCATACTAGATGCAGAATATGTGTCAATCCTCTTTATTGATTGGACTATTTTGTCAATATTGTGTTAGGTAGTAATTATTCCCATTTTGATGCATAATTCAGACTTTTTTTGCTGTTGCTGGGTAAAGTTTCTAGTTGTTTTTGTTTTTTGCATGTTTTCAGGGGTATTTTAATGGAAAGAAGTCAAACAACAGTGTTTGCAGAATATTTAGTCCTGAAGACCCCCTGAAGTTTTTGACAAGCTAACATTTGTGCTTGTGACAGGTTTCCACAATTTCAGTGTAAGTCCATCTGTCCATTGCCACAAAAGTTATTGTGCAGAGTAGCAATAAAAAAGCAAACATATGAAAGCAGGTTTATTAAACAGTACAACAACACTAGGAACCATATGCTCCCTAGAAAAAAATAGTATTAGCTATCCCAGAGAGTTTATAATTTTAAAGCGGTAGTCTAATGACATAGAGTGAATGCAAATTTTTATTTCCTGCAGTGGAAGGGAAGTATTTTTAGGTTGTAGCTTTCCACAATACCCACTTTCTCTGCCTAAATACAGTGTTGTCACTGAGTTTAAGCACCACTTAGGATAGCAAATCTCTTGACAATGAAAATGTAATAAATTTATTTTATCTTTTGAAGGTTTGGCAAAATGAACTTTCCAGAGAGCAGAGAACTTCTGACTAAGTGCAACTCTTGGCTGAGATTTTCTTTTGATATGTAACTGGAGAAATTAACTTCATCACTGCATTTTATCACTTTCAAAATGAGTATATGATCCACTTGTAAATTTGTTTTTGAAACTAAAATAAATCACAGACAATTCTGCATATTTTTAATACCTAAATGTAGTCATTAAATAGGTATCTTTAATAGTGATATAAACATATTAATGACAATAATAATTTTAGTATATCATTCATTAAATTAAAATTAGCAATTATGTTAGATCTATCTATTCACTCAAAAAATAGAATCTTAAAGATAAGGATATTTGTTGTAAACGCTAGAGGCCATTACTTTTACCATTACATATAGTTCCTAAGATAACGGTAAACATTTAAATAAAATTACGACTTGAAGAATTTCTGAAGATTATATTTTTCCACTTATTTCTAAATCATAAGGTATCATATTGAAGTTGTAAATACTATATTAACTTTGAAAGATAATTTGTAAAAGTAATACATTAAACAAAAATATTGTTTTCTATAATCTCTGACTACTGTGCTTATATTCAATGAATATTTGAAAAATGATTCTCTCAATTTTCTAAATTATAATTAATGTTCTAAGTACCAGTCACCCCAAAAGGAAAACTTTTCCATGAGAGGGGTTGACAGATATATTTAGATAAGGAAAAGAAATGTTTCTTTGAAAGAAAACACAGAAATAGAAAAAGTTTTCTATAAGTAAAGAAATTGGAAGGTGTTTTAGTAAGCATAATTATGTTACTTAGTATATACAGAGTTAAACAGTTTCTAAAACAAATGAAATACTCAAAGGCAGATTAAATATTCTGTTGCTGTCACTGTCAACCACAAATTATAATTACTGGTAATAGGCCTTGAGTCATTAGATAAAGTAGATGGAACTGAGCATATCTGAGATTATTTTGATCTTTAGAAAACTATTAAACATGTAAATAAATTCAGTGTGCTTACTCCAACTTTAGTAAAATTAATTTACAACTTGAATAACAAATACACCTAAATATATATTTAATCATAGAATATATATTAATACTTTGATTATTTAGTTCAAATGTGGCCAACTATATTTCATGGGTCCAATCCAGCCCACCCAGTTTTGTAAATAGAGATTTATTGGAACACAAACACATCTACTCATTTAAATATTTTTCTATGTCTGTATTTTGGCAGCAATAGTAGAGCTGACTATTTGTATCAGAAACTGCATGGCCCATAAAATCTAAAATATTTACTACCCTGCCTTTTTCTGAAAAGTTTGTTGAATCTTGATTTAGGACAGTAACAAAACATAGTAGAAACTCAAAATTATTTACTATTGTCAAAAATATGCCTGGGATAGGATATTAGCATGTAAAATTTGAATATCAGATTCAATAAAAAGCCTTTATACATATCAAAAGCAATAAAAATATTCAAAAGTGTAGTTATAATTATAGTTTTGAAATACTATCACAAGAAAAAAATCTTGAAATATGTAAAAGGCAGGGACATATTCTAACAGTGCTCATTATATTTATGGAAAGGTAAAAACAAAAGCCCCACAATTGTGTTATTGTTTATACTCTACATGGAATGGTATGTAGCCATTATGAATTATACCTTATAAGAATATGTAATAAAATTGAAGTATTTTATTAACGAAAAAGCATTTTATACAATTTTTTGTATTCAATATTTAATCTATAGAAACAAAATACAATAAAATGATTATGGCACCTCTGAGATTTGTAAAACTATGGATGATTTTATTTTATTTATTTTCCAAAAGTTCTATTTTTAATACTGTCTTTTAAATGAAAGAGGCAAGTGTCATTATGACCTCAGTTTTAATCTCTAGCTAAATACATATTAAATATATTGACATTTTGGCCATATGACATTTAATATCACCAAATCTGGTGTCAAAAAATAATACATTTATATATCAACCAGTTAACTCTTCCAATACAATATGAAACTTTCTGGAAAGTGCTTGTCAAACAGCTTTTCATCCTCCCCGTTATCATTTCAGCAAAATTAGCTTATTTTTATTTAAACTAATTTATTTTACTTTATTTTATTTTATTTTACATCATACATAATTATTTATTTTACAGTACATATTATTATTTATTAACCAAAATACTGTATATACCAGTATATATATACTGTATCTTAAACCAGAAAATAAATCTCTTAAATATAACTACTACTCAAAACTTACGCTGATTATTTTCCAAAGCAGTGATCTTTGACAAATATAAGAGATGAATATAGTATATATATTCACAAGATTTTCAGTTTCTTATCTATGACATCAGAATATTTTAAGACATGCTTCATGTGTTTCCAGGCTTCTGAGTGGATAATAATAGAGGCTTTGATGAGACTTCGTATGTTCCAATCATGCCTCAGAAAAAGGCAGGTGATAGATGGCATAGAAGACACTATTATCAGTCACTCTCTGAAGTTTACTAATGCCTGTAAATCCTATTTATTGTTAGGGGACACATGGGATATGGTTTTGTCTCCAGTAAAACTAGATTCATGACTATTTTCAAAATCCATATTTGCTGTTTGGTTCTATAATTCAGAATGCAATTGCTACTTCTTTTTTTTTTCCTTCTTTGTGACATATGAGTTAACCTTAAAATAATTAATGTGTAAGAGGAACTTATGGCTCTTTGTTAATCAAAGAAACAGTATTATAGTTCCAAATGCCAAAGATATCTAATACTTTTAGCTGCTTCTTAAAATTTTTGAGAGGGATTTTTAAATGTGAGATTTTGTGAGGGAAAATTATTAATTGAGAATGTACAAGCCCACAGTAGAAATAAGCAGACTTTAATTTACCACCAGTTAAATGGGCACTTAGAAATATAAAGCAAATAATTAAATATAATTTTAAAAATATACTGTTTCTGTTATTTACCTACCCACACTGCTTCTTTGCTATGAACTTGAAAAAAGACCTTGAAGTTACTCTCTGAATTTGCTTCCGTCCTGTTTTTTTTCCTTTTAACCTGTGCTATAACCTTTCAGCTTCTTCTTCCAATGACATAGGCCAAACTGGAACCTTTTGGAGATCAAATCAGACATGTTAGGAAATTGTGAAGTTTTCATACTCATTTGTTTAAAATTTCATAGCACTGAGTTCCTAATTGCACTTATTTTGCCCTAATAAGAAAGACTCAACTGCATCTCTGTAGTACTTGCAAAGCTGTTGACATTGATATCTGTTACTGAAGAATTCTAACTAAAACAGAAATTATAAATTTGTAAATGTATGCATTATGTAGCAAATATGCACCATGCTATTGTTTAAGAAATATTTTTTTGGCTTCTGCAGATTATGGTAGAAAATTATCTGTGATAAAATAGCCCTACAAAATTTGTATACATTAAATAGATTTTGAAAAGATATTAATGTCTTAATATATTTTATACTTATATTTTAATAAAGCCATGAGTAAAATTACATATATTGAATATATTTATGTGTGTTATAAGTGTATACACTTAATTTTATTGACAATGAAAATGGAGACATATTAATTTTCCCAATATTATGTTAAATGTGCAGTATACATTATTTACAACTTCTTTCTCCTTAAATGCATGTTTAAGTTGAGTCTAGTTATGGCACATAGTTTTTCCATTTTTATGTGTTATAGTTGGATTACTGTTTGGAAATAAAACAGATTATTCCTTGAAAAAAATAAATATCAATTTTCTAAAAAGGAAACAAAAATGTGTAATAATTTTTAGAATACCCCTTAAATATGCCATATACTTTATGAGATGTGGAGAAAAAATTTCATATAATTGGATAAAATCAGAAAAATATATGAAATACATTTGAAAGGGCTGCTGTTCTGTATAAATGTACAAAAGAGATTATTGTAGAATAAATCTAATCCTATTTAGCTACAGTCCAAATCCATTCATAAGTTGGGTAGTATATCAATGAAACTGAAAATGGATTTAAAAAAACACATCTCATTCACATATTACAGATGTGCTCAAAGAAAATTGCAAACTCCTGATTATTATTCCTTGGATTTGTTTAAAGAGAGACTTAACAAAGTATTCTAATTTGTTGATGCTGTACTTACTTGGATAAATTCTAATAACCTACTATTAATTTATCATTGTAGATTTATAAATTTATAAACGTAGTATATTGAAAAGTATAAAATTCTACAATGGAGAATTTCTTTCCTATATGTCTCATGTCTGAGCATTTAATATACAGAACTTTTCCTTTGAGTGTGCAGTAATGGCTTTATTTTTAAAATCAAGCATAGCTTACTGAAATAACTAATTCATGGATTTTTTCCACTCCTAAAAATATATCTTTCTCTCTTAAATTTTCTATATTTTATTGATAATAACTACTGTTCTTCCCAAAGTCACTATAAAACTTCCTTCATTGTGCAGAAGTACTCTCTTAGCTGGAAGTCATATATAGGTAAATATGCCTGTGACAGATTGAATTATGGAACCGACACACGCATGTTCTTCATCTTAATCCTTGCATCTGTGAGTGTGATGAATGCATTTATATATAAGACCGTTTGAAGCTGTTATTTTTATTTAAAGTGTAGCCAAGTTGCATCTCGGTGGGACTTAATCTCTACTTCTGGAAGGCTTATAAAGAGAAGAAACCAAAAGCCAGAGTCAGTGAATTCCAGATGCAAGAACCAGAAATGGGGAGCCAGCAGAAACCAGAAGAGAAAACATAAGGGAAAAGAGACTGCCATGTGACAAGAGGCAGCCATGGAAGCCAAGTAACCTCAAGTGCTGTGGCAAGCCAGCATCAAACCTTCACAGTGTGAAAGCACAGCCTTGCTGACATTTGATTTTAGACTTCTGGCTTCCAAAATCATGAGACAATAAATACTTTTATTTTAAGCCAACCATTGTGTGGTATTTTCCATAGCAGCCTGGCAAACTAAGAAAATACCCAATTACTTTCCTTAAACATAAAAATTCTAACACTATATTTTCATTATTTCTTTTAGTCATGACCTTTAATAATACAAGCAAATTCTTATCTTCAAATCACCACATATTTTCACTGTTGGAATGCAACAAGAGCATAATGAGTGCCAGCAGCATTGAACATGAAGTATATGTTCCAGCTCCTGGTTATATGAATATTATCTAACTTTATTTAATCTTCACAATAATAAATAATAAATAATAACTATCCACATTCTTCTTTCCCAGATTGTATAGCTGAGGATTTAAGAGAAAAGCTACTTGACCAGGTCTATATATAATTTGTTAATTTGTGCTGCTGAAATGCCAGTGTATATATAATTTTGAGTTATAATTTTGTTGGACAAAACTTTCTAGACTTTTCTTCAAATCCTTCCTTCAACTATAAATATTAAAGTTATGTTTCTTTTTCCTCTGAGTTCTTGGAATAAAAGTATATTTCACAACACAGATCACAAAAAGTTCCATCATGTTAATTTACTAAAATATTTTATGCTATAGCAAACTACCTAATGATTACAACACAAACTTTAATTAGCATCATTGTTTTCTTTTGGTTCTTTGTGTCCCAAAACATTGTGAGCACTGTCGATCAGAAAGACACCTAAGAAATGTCAATCTAAGCCAATACAGGTCTCTAGCAAATGCACAATGTATACAGACTCTGATGAAAAGACATTTATTCACACAGAGAAGAGACAGAAAAAGGCCTGCTTCATTAGCGGGCATCCGTTCCTCAAAGGCCAGTGCTCTATACCTTTTGCCTAACCCCAGGAACTGTTCTGATCTGGGCACACCCCACTTGGACACATGTGCCATAATGAAGGAAGATTGTAGTTGAGAGATTCCTGCTGCCTCTGTACTAGGGACAGATATACTACCAGCATGTGAATGGGTTATCATAAAACATGTGTCCAATGACTATTTGCTTTTAATTTCCAGACAACAGGGGAAGGAATATAGAGGCAATCCTCTTATCAACTAGTGGATTATATTTTATCTCACCAGGCAAATGCATTTGGTCTTGAGCCTAAGATGTACTTGTTGGTAAAAGGGAAAGGCAGCAGACTGCACTTGGGCCATTTCTTACAACTAGCACATTTCTAAAGTGTATTGAACTGGTTATGAGACTATGATGTTCGGTGCACTGGCATGATTATTATTGTGAGGACATTTTGTGGACTTAAATCATTAGTGAGTTGATTGCATCTATGGCTGATAACATCTACAATCAACTGTGGAAATGGCCTTGAGCATTGAGAAACATCTCATCCAATAAGTTGAAGGCTTTAAAAGAAGTGAGAAGTGAAGATTTCAGCAGTCAGAAGAGAGAATTTTGATCTCTATTTTAGCCAACCAACTTCTCCTGGAGAATTCATTGAAAACTTTCATTGGAGTGCCCAGCTGTAGCCTGACCTACAGAATTTGGAGTCATGCATCCCCAGAGTCATGTGAGAGAATTTTATAAAATCTCATATTTATAGATATATCCTGCTGGTTCTGTTTCCCAAGAGAATCCTGACTAATACAGAGACTATAATATTTCCATGGATTAATTTAGTTTTCTCCTGATCTATTATGTAACCTATAATATTATTTTAATGAACTTTGTATCCACACTGCATAGCAGAATGTTAAATGAATAATGGGTGTTCAATAAATGTTTGCAAAATAAGTTCTCGTGTACAGACTTTCTTTCAATAATATTTTTGTATATAATTATCTTCTTTATTAATAAGCATATATTTATTTGAAAAACACAAAATTTTCTGGAATATATAATTTGAAAATAAAGAGCAATTACATATACTTTATCTAGTTCACTCCAGGACATATTGTCTATATCCTGAATTACTGGCATATGTTTCTGTAAAAGAGTATAGATAACTGAAATAATTTTTCAAGAGCATTCATTTTAGGAAAGCATACTACTATAATGTAAATTTTGCTTTCTGTGAGACTGAGATATGTTTTAAGTGAAGCTACACTAAAATAAAATTCAATTTCTTTAGTGATCATTAATAAAATTAATCCTGCTATTTGTAAGCTGTACTGAGTAACTTGATAGGTGATTGTTAATTTCATATGTCAAGTTGGCTAGGTTATGGTACCCAGTATTAGGTCAAGCAAGCACTGGTCTGCTTGTTACAGTGAGGGTATTTTGTAGACAGATTTTTATCTATAATCAATTGATTGCATCTATAGCTGATTACATCTACAGTTAAGAAGGGAAATTGCCTTCAGCAGTGAGGGAACTCCCCTTATTATCTATCCAATCTGTTGGTAATACTAAAAGCTAGAACTGAGGATTTCAAGAACAAATATATATATGACTTGTCAGGTCTGTTTCTCTGGAGAACCTTGATTAGTACAAGGGGTATCAAAGGTTATTACATTATATTTTGAATAAAAATTCATTTAACTTACTGAGACTGAATGACATCAATATGATTCAAAGGAATACAGGATTGTAAAAGTATAATGTCAGGAATAAAATTGGAAATATTCAGATTTTTAAAAATATCAAGCTGGGCTACATCAACCTTAATACTTAGAATTTAATAAAAGTTTCATAAAATCCCTTTAGCAACCTTTAGATAGGTTAAAGTATATGGGAACACTCTGAAAGTCATGGTGTATTTTAATGGCAGTAATGTAAATGGGCAGTTGTAGATCTTAAAAAAAAAAAGAAAAAGAAAAAAAACACAAAAATAAAAGATCAAATAAGCAAATTGTCAGATATGGAGCAGAAATACATTCTGGTGCATTGTCCTAAAAGATTTAATAAAAAAGGACTCTCTAAAGTAAACAGGGTGACATTTTTTGTGGGGGTGCCATAACTTTCCTGTTAACTTGTCAGTCTTAATAAGGAGGAATGTGTAAAAATTCCTCTGCATGACACTGAAACATCACTCCAAACTGGAGCAATGTCAGATTGAGCAGAAAACAGTTTTACAAAGAACTCAAGGTAAGACCAGAAACTTTAGTGAAATTGATGCTTTAGATTTAATGAAAAAACTTGCATAAATTTTGTGTTCATTGGTTGCTCTTGGCATAATAATTCAGAACTATTATGCATTGGATTAAACTCTGGGTACAAAAAAATAATTTCTTTTACATGCCAATGTGATTACAAATGAGCAAAAATTAATTTAAAAAGTATATGTTTTACACAAAATTGACAAAGGAATAATAAATATTTTGAAAAGATAGCTATACTTTATTAATCCAATGTACTTGTAAATTATATAACTGATATAAATATTTTAAGGACAGATTGGTATTAATTAAAATTGTACCTAGATTCTCAAAGATTCTAAATAAGTGAAGTTTTCCTAAATAATTATTTTTACACTTCTCTGGTCAAGATATTGCTTCTGGCATTACCTGCTAATGAATTTCAAAAGCATGTTATTATTGAAACTATATTTATGGTTTCTCTTTTAGACTAATATATCTGTACTATTTTTAAAAGGGCATTTCACAAAATCTTCATATGAATATTGGCTAAATAAGAACCATCATTTACCTTAAAATTATAAATCAATAAATTGTCCCACATGATATATATGCACATTTTGGCCAAATAAAATACATTCTCAAGCATTCCATTAGCAAAAATTAAAAACAAATAAAAACAAATAACATCTTGTACTAATGAAGATGCAATAAAAATGGACTTTTTAAAAAATGCTAGAAAAAATGGAATTTTATACCTATTATTCAAATACAATAAGTCAGTACATATTACAACAAAATTATCTTATTACAGGATATAATAGCTTATGACATTCCAAATCTGTTACTGAAAAGAAGAAATTTGGATAAAATTTTAAGCCTTCATTTTAAGAAATGAGACAACTATTGAACAAATGAGTATTAAAACAGGAAATAGTTAAATAAGGGAGAATAAAGGAAAATTTGCATAAATTTCTTCAGCCATTTTTTTTTCTTATGGAAATTTGCCCAACCTGGGCAAATGAAAGAGGTTACAAAATTTGCATTTTGCCTGGTAATGGGCTGCTATTGGATAACATTCAAACCAATAGAATTCTTGGCAATCTTGTGTGCCAGAGTAAAGAAATAGATTACTTCCTAGGTCCTAAACCTACAGCACATTTCCCCTAAAGAAATCTGCCAGTCTCTGAAGATACTAAATTTAGGAGCCAAACAGCTAAGCAAATAAAATACCTCTCAAAGATAGACAAAGTATTTCATCAAACTATGGAAGGTAGCTATATATTCCCTTAAAGGGGTACAAAAAAACACCAAAGAGGCAAATAATAACTGAGACTATATTAACATTCTGAATTTCTACTCACCAAACAACACAATCAAATAAATGATTAACACACGTATTTGCAAAAAAATATTCAAATGCAGAATATGTAAAGAAATTCTGCAAATGAATAAGAAAATAACACACATAGTAAATGAGCAAAAGGCTTGGAGGACACTTCACAGAAGAGAGACTATGCAAATATTTAAATTGGGAAATTATTGAACACTTCATCAAAGAAGACATATGAATGGCAAATAAGCACATGGAAATATGGTTAATAGCTTTATTTATTAAGGAAACACAAGTTAAAACCACAGTGGTGTACCGCTATACCCTTATGAGAAATACTAAAACTATACCAAAACTTCCTCAGTGAGGAAGTAGAGGAAATTGAACTCTCATTTACTGCTGGGGAGGAGAGGAATGTAAAGTTGTACAGGCCCTTTGGAAAACAATTTGGCAGTATATTACATTTAAATATATACCTACCATTTATCTAACCATTCCTTTCCTCCAAAACCAAAAGGACGTGTTTACACAAAGATTGGAACACCAATGTTTATAACAGCTTTATTTGTATAGCCTCAAACTGGAAACTGCTAAATGTCCATCAACATATGAATAGACAAATGTATTGTGAAATGTTCATACAATAGACTACCACTCAGCAATAAAAAGAAATAAATTGTGATATCTTCAATGGCATGGATACATCTCAAAATAGCTCTGTCAAGTGAAAAAATCAAGAACTTAAAAATGTCTATTGGGCCGGCCGTATAGCCCAGTGGATAAGGGCACCGGTATACCACATGGGAAGCCCTGGGTTTGGTTCCTGGGGACCTCTCCTAGCAGGAAGACCGCCTTGAGAAGGGCAAGCCACCATGGGTGGGCAGAGCCGCCGTGGGCAGGGCCAAAAGCTGCCACAGATAGGGCAAAGCCACCATGGGCAGGGCAGGTCGCCCACGAATGGAGCGCAGCCAGCCACCCCGCAAACTGAAGCAGAGCCGGCCGTGAATGGAAGC
>PVKH010031108.1:0-12377 GCA_004027955.1 Chaetophractus vellerosus
AGGATTAATCTCTTTAGAGGAATGCAGGAGAGCTGTTGGGCAGACTAGAGATTGGGTGCCTGATTCCTAAGGGCCAACCATTACAAGTTTATCAGGCACAGAAGACTCAGCACAATCTAAACTTTCAATGTCTCTACTATATCGTGGCAGTCCATGTGTCCCTCTTCCAATTCTCATGATCAAATTACTTACCCATCAATGCACTCACTTTATCAGGAGACACCCTGTTAATATACTTATATTTTTAGCAGTTTGATGCTTTACTAAGCTTCAAAAATCATAGTGTATATGCAAACTTATAATAGGGGGGGCCATTTGATTAAATTATATCAGTTGAGGGCCTGTAATTAGATTATATGATCCTGCATGATTCCTAATCCTATTTCCAAGTCCTTTATAAATGGTGAAATAAAAAGCCACAGATAATCTGGTCTCTGGAAGTATACCTAAAATTCTGGCATCAAATATAGGTTTGAATAGAAGAGACCGATGGACCTTGAGCAGAGAAGATATATTTTGGTCAGACTCTGTCACCTTCAGGAACAACGGTTCCAAATTTGGGTGCACTGGTAAGGCATCAAACTCTGGGGCTATCTGCCCTGATATAGGACCTCGATATCTCCAAAGCCTTCAGGAGGCCCTCTGTTTGGGGTGACATCCATATTGGAAGCCTAGGAGGTCTGACTGTGGTCTGCATAAGTGTTACCTCTGGTTTGACCTCCCGACTCGCTTTGAAGCCTCTTAGCCATATGAACTCATTTGTCTTTACCATTTCCCCCTTTTATTCAAAGTCTTTTTCCTGTCATACTGCCCGTTGGCATTTGTTAGTAATCCCTCATTGCCAGGGAGGCTCATCCCCGGGAGTCATGTCCCATGCTGGGAGGAAGATAATGCATTCATAAGCTGAGTTTTGCTTAGAGTGAGGCCACATTTGAGCAACAAGGAGGTTCTGAAGAGTCAACTCTTAGGCACCCCGTAACACTAGGCTGTTTCAATTTCAAGAGCAAAGACTCATAAGGCTAGTCTTCAGTAACGAGGGCCCATCAATGGATCATCCTCCTTTGCCAGACACTGCCCCTGCACTTGGGAGGATGTTGCTACTCTCCTGGAAAATATGGCAGAGTGCTCCAAGATGGGAATTCAGTGTTCTTCCATTTATTGAGTAATTGTTCACCCTGTGACCATGCTCCATGAGTATTTCAACAATTATGCATGCCTTTTATGTATGTTCAGGTGGAATTCCATGCACCCCCATCCTTGACAACCCCTACCAATGATCCTCTCCCATCCTTATTGTGACCCTTCTGTGATCTATAGCCTCTTCAATGGTGAAGCCATAACAATAGCCAATTGCAATGAATAGGAAAATGAAATAATAATGATATTTAAATATAAGAGTTAAAATACATGAGAACTTAAAACATAAAAAAACTAATTAAAAATTTAAAAACAGAAAAAAGAAAACAAGATATTGTTAAAGGATTGGGGTATTCAAAAAATATGAAAAAAATGATAATATATATATATACATTTTTTCTGATTTTGCCTTGGTGCAATATGTGTTGTCCAGACTGTTTCATGGTACCTTCCTCTTCTCACTCTCAAGCATCTCACCATTTTTCTTTTAATTTTCAAAGTAGTTTTAGGTCACAGCATAGTCACACACAGAATACAAGACAATCTCATATTCTCAACCTCCTCCTTCACTCCCCCCACACCAAAACCTTTTTGTATGTGGATGGCAGCACCAACATAACTGAAAAACAGATAGTGAAACAAAGTTCCCAAACATTGTCATTGGTCCACATCAAGGTCCACATTTTAGATCATACACTTTAATAAATTTTATGGGCTTTCCATATGCCAACTGGGTCCAGAGGCTATGTGGACCTGCAACTCCTACACTACAACTCAGTGGACTCACCCAGGATACCTAGTGGGGAGATGATGATTGACAACATCTATCCTGGGGAATGGAGAGAGCCTGCAGCTGCAGGCAAGATAATGTCTTCCATCATATCCATGGGATATAAGCCCCCTCTCACTTGGTGATATAGGGGCATCACCATCCCAGACCCCTTGGGATTGGGGAAGAACTATGGACTACAATGGACTTGTTGGTGTCCTGTTATAGACTTGTGATTCATGAAATGGAAGAAATTACAAAATTATGTGGAACTAGGGGCCCCTGGATGCTTTGGGGGCAGTGAGAGGGAAGGGCAATTGTAATATGGGGGCTTTTTTTGGGACTTGGGAATTGTCCTGTGTGATGTTGCAATGGAGGATATAGGCCATTTTATATCATCATGTACCATGCAGAGCTGTGTGGGTGAGAAGGTGGTCTACACTCTGAAATGTGGTCCATGCTTGATGGCAAAGCCCCAAAATGTGTATATCTATTACAGGTGATGTGTCACACTGATGAAGGATGTATATGTGGGAGGTTGTGGGAGGTGTGGGAGGTGTGGCATATGGGTACTCCTAAAATTTCTGTGTAACATTTATGTAATCAATGTATCCTAAAAATAAAAAAAGACTAAAAATTGAAAAAATATTATTAAGGTGTGTTTGGGGAAAATACACCAAATGTAAGATATGGACTATAGTTATTAGTAATGTTTTTGACAATGCTCTTTCATCTTTTGTAACAAATGTTCCACAAAAATGCAAGGTATTGGTGGTGGTGTGATGTATTGGAGTCCTGTATGTTATGCATGTTTGTTTTAAAGGTCCAAAGCTTTTAGTATACACTTACTATTGATGTATGTTCATGTATGCATGATATACTTCAATAAATTTTTTAAATTAAAAAATAAATGAAATTGGGACACATATGATAACTTGGATGAACCTTGAAGACATTATGCTAAGTGAAGTAAGCCAGACACAAAAGGACAAATATTGCATGGTCTCATTAATATGAACTAAATACAAAGAATAAATGCATGGAGTTAGAACCTTGAGTTTAGGTTATTAGGAGATAAAATGAGGATTGAGAACTACTGATGTGTAATGTATGTAGAAATTTTAATGAACTTGACTGTAAAAGTGTAGAAATGGATATAGTTGATGATAACATATATAGTGAGTAGCAGCTGGTTTATAAATGAGGATGTGGCTGAAAAGGGTAGTCTGGGGAAGTAAATGACAATTGACAGGAAGCTAGAGAATAATCTAGGGAATGAACAACACAGTGAACCCCCTCATAGATGTTAATTGAGACTGATGGTACAGATGCAAGAGTGTCCTTCTGTGAGCTAGAGCAGATGTACATCACTGTTGCAGGGTGGTGGGAATGTGGAGAAGCATGGGAAAATTACAATTGGTGTGACCTATGGACTGTGGTTAACAGCAATACTGTAATATTCTTGCATCAATGCCAAAGGTATACTGTATTGATAATGGAGTTGTATGGAAAAAGTGTGCCAAATGTATGCCATGGTCCATGGTTGGTGGTAATAGTCTGATGATATTATCTCCTAATCTGTAACAAAAATTCAACCATGGTGTGCTGTATTGGTGAAGGGGTGTTGTATGGAAATTCTACACATGTGAGTGACTGTTTTGTAAGTTTGCAACCTCTGTAACAAAAATATTAATTAAAAATTAAGATGGGTTGGGGGAAAATACACCAAATGTAAAAAATGGACTTCAATTAGTAGTATTTAGATGATGCTCTTGCATAGTTTGTAACAAATGTATCACAGCTATGTGAGGTTTTGGTGGAGCGGTGATGTGTGGGACACTGTATGACATTCTACATGTTTATTTTATATTTTCACAACCTTTACTATAAACTTATTGTTTATGTATGTTCATGTATGAATAAGATACTTCAAGAAAAATATGTTTTAAAAAAGCCACAGATACAAAAAACAAACAAACAAACAACAAAATAAAACAAAAAACCTGGAGAGACAGAAAGGAACCCAGACTGAGCAAGAAGTCTCTGGAAGACAGGAACTGAAATCAACTGAACACAGAAGATGAGAGGATTCCACTTTCCATAGAAGCTGAAAGCAACAAGGCCCAGAGGAGAAAGAGAGAAAAGCAGGCACCCTCATGTGCCTGATCATCCACAGCTGCAATCAGAGAGAAAGGATCTCCTGACAATGTCTTGATTTGGTTGTGTTCACAACCTCAGAACTCTAAGCTTTTATTCTAATAAATCCACATTTTAAATGCTCACCCATTTCTGGTATATTGTTCCCAGCAGCTTTCAGCAAATTAAAAAGGAAACTGAATTCAGGAGAGTGGGGTGCAAACACCAAAATGTCTGAACAGTTTTACAAATGAATACAGGGTTGATTTTGGAAGATTTGTGAGAACTTACTAGGAAAAGGCTCTACTGCTTCAAAGAGATTGTTAGTAGAAATATTGATGCTAAAGATAATTCTTATGAGGACTTAGAAATAATGAATATGTCATCTCCTGATGATTCTTTAATTTGGATGTGTTCCCAACCTCAGAACTCTAGGCTTTTATCCTAATAAATCCCCATTGTAAATGCTCACCCATTTCTGGTATATTGCTCCCAGCAGCTTTCAGCAAATTAAAACATAAACTGATAACAGGAGAGTGGGGTGCAAACACCAAAATGATCAGTTTTATAAATGAATATGGGGTTGATTTTGGAAGATTTGTGAGACCTTATTAGGAAAAGCCTCTATTGCTTCAAAGAAATTGTTAGTAGAAATATGGATGCTAAAGATAACACTGATGAGGACTTAGGAATATGGAATATGTCATTGCAAACTGGAATCAAGGTAATCCTTGCTTTAAAGAAGGACATCTTAACATTTTGTGTTCCACAGACCCCTTTGCAAGTGAAGTGAAAGCCACAGACCACTCACTAAGTCCAAGCTACATTGTGTATACATTTTTTAAAGATTTATTATTTATTTATTTATATATTCCCCCTTGCTGTTTGCTCTTGCTGTGTTCATTTTTGCTTTTGTGTTCTCCTGTGTCTGCTTATCTCCTCCTGCTGCAGCATCCCACTGAGTCAGCTCACTGAGTGGTGTCTTGCCTGCTCATGGTGACTTGCCTTGCTCACGGTGGCTTGCCTTTGCTCATGGTGGCAAGCCACCGTGAACTGAACCTGGGGCCTCCCATGTGGTAAATCAGGGCTCTACCAATTGAGCCACAGCTGGTTCCCAATTGTATATAATTTAATAATAGTATCACACCCACACCAACATGTCCCCAGAAGAATGATTTTTTTTATTTCAATTCAATATCACAGACTCCCTGTAAAGAAGCCCTACTATGAAGTGTCAGAGAACTTGCCAAAATTGACTCCAGATGTTAGATGGAAGGCAGAATTTGAAAGTGATTGTATTAGTCAGCCAAAAGGGTGCTGATGCAAAATTCCAGAAATCTGTTTGCTTTTATAAAGGTTATTTATTTGGGGTAGAAGCTTACAATTACCAGGCCATAAAGCATAAGTTATTTCTATCAACAGTCTATCACTGTATGTTGGAGCAAAATGCCTGCCTGATTCTGTGAGTCTTCAGACCTCCTGGGTTCCTTTCTTCCTGGAGCTTGCTTCTCTCTGGGCTCAGCTACTCTTCTAGCTCCACAAGGCAAGCTGCAGACTATAAGGTGAACAATTTGTTTCTCTTCCTGGGACATTTTTTCTTTCCTCAAAACCAAGCTCCTCTGTGTCTGCACTTCCTGGGTCTCCAGCTCAAATCTCCAACTATCTCTTCTGCAATGTCCACAGACATGGCTTAATCAAAGCACTAATCATAATTTAACCATGTTCAGAAGAAATGACCACTTTAAAAACACAATCCCATATTTCTTTTTGGAATTCATCAATAATATCAAAGTGCTACAGTGATGAACTTGAATATTTAGCTGAGGAAATTTCCAAATGAAATATGGAAAATGCAGCCTGACTTCTCCTTGCTGTTTATAGTAAACTTTGGGAAGAAAGGGATAAGCTAAGAAATGAATACTTGGGGACAAACTAACCAGAAATTATTAGTTTGGAAAATTCTGAGCTTCTGGAAAATTAGTCCCCAGAGAATAGGGCCTCATGTGAGGATTGAACTGAACAGGAACAAGTCAGTCATTTTAATGTAAGTCAATATTGGAAATTCAGTGATCCAGGGAGGATCTGTGGAAAGAAAGTCTCACTATGACAGCTTGGACACTTTGTTGCTAGATTTTCTCTAGGTTATTTGCTATGTTTCAAAAGAGAATTTAAGAACATGCCAGTTAAGTTCAGGCCAATAGTTTCTTAAGAAAATAAGAGAAGAGAAAGAAAATAACATGTTATCCATCCCAGGTATACTTGTGTGCTGCTCCATGCAGAGAGGGGGAAAAAGGGTTAAAAAGGGTAAAAAGGGCTTACTTACAGATTTAAAGTACCCATTGCAGATTATAAATCTCCATCACAGATTACAAGTCCCCAGGTGTACTTCCATGCTCATCCATGCCAAGCAAGACAGGACAAAAATATGGAAAAAAGGGCTGATTTAGTCTCTGTGCTGGCTTTTTAAAGCATTATTTACCCCATCTCTTGTTAATGTTCCAGGGAGGAGTCTGAGCTGTTCGCTGTTTTGATTGGTTATCCCACTCATCAGTTCCCATGAGGGACACAATGGTAAGGACCCTTAAGAATATCTAGGGCTCTTCCTTGATCCTGGACAAAATAATGTTCCAAGTGGGAAATTATCATGAGATTCTTCCAGTAGCCATTTTGTGGTGTCCTTCCCTCAGTTAGGGTCCTCAATACATCCTATTTCCCAGCTGGTTTTTTTTTCTGCCAGTTCCCAGATTAGTCTTTTCATTCCTTAAACTAGCCTCCTTCACCTGGATTCCTGCATGTGAAACCAACATTTTCTTTGCGGTCTATGAGAAATAGAAGCACTGCCAGCCTGAATTAATGAGAAAGGAAAGGGAGAGATTGAAGGAAAATGATTGCAATGGAAGTAACATGGAAGTTGTGTTCCACATTAAAGATATTATATTCAGGTCAGAGAGTGTACTCACCCATGTGTACAGAAAGGGTGATTATGCCCCAGACCATGGAGAAGGGAACCTCGTGCTCCAATGTTGGAAGAGTGTTGCCTCCCAGGCTTCAGAGATGGTGGAGCATGTTCCCCTGGGAATGGAAGTCTGGCTGTCATCCCAGTGTTCACAGAGGATGGGGCCTAGAGTCCTGATGCCCCCAGATGCTTGATGAGTATAGACCTGAGAACATGGCCAGTGGGCAGGCCTTGGAAAGGATGGGATTGCTGCTCCATGAGGCCCTGAGGAGAAGAAACCATGGTTCTCTAGGTGATTCTCAGACTTTGAAACCTAATGGAATAGGCCTGGCAGGTTTTCAGTACTATTTGGAACGTGACCCCTGTTTCCTTTCAAATTTCTCCCTATGGCAATGGGAATGATTATTTCATGAAAGTCTCTCCTATGTATAATGGAGGAAGTTAACTTATTTTTTAAGTTCCACCTGTTCACAGTCAGGCTAATTTTTGCCCTGGGAAAGTCTATATGCCGATAACTGATTTTGGTGAGATTCTGTATGTAAAACTGTTACTAAAAAGATTCAAGGCTTTTGAAATATTGTGGTGTAAATGAATGTATTTTGCATATGGAAAAACATGTATTTCTGAGATTCAGAGGGTGACAGTTTGAGCTTTTGTGGACCTTAGAAAATCAGGTCCTTAGGGCCAATCCATTCCTATGCATGTAAACCTGTTGTAGATGGGATCTTTGGAGAAAATTTCTTCAGTTGAGGGGTGTATTAATCAGCCTAAGTGGTGTTGGTGCAAAATATCTGAAATCTGTTGGTTTCTACAAATTATATTTATTTGGGGGTATAAGCTTACATTTATCAGGCCATAAAGTGTTAAGTTACTACCATCACCAAAGTCTGCTGCCATGTGTTGGACCAAGATGGCTACTGACATTTGCAGGGGTCCAGTATTCTTTTCCCCTTAAGGCTCCATGGTCCTAGCTTCTTCCATTATCAGCTCTAGGATGAGATAAATCTCATTTATCTCCCCATGCTCCATCTCCTCCAGAATCAGCTGCTGCAGTCTCTCCAAAATGTCAGCTATCAGGGTCTCTTTTTTCCTGGAGCCTCTGCTGTGTCTATGGAGCCATCTGTATTCCTCTGTGTTTTTTTTTCCTGTGTGTTTATTTCCTGGGGCTTTGGCATCAAAAATCTCCAACTCTCTTCTCTGTCATGTGTTATTTCCTACTATGTCCTACTCATGTGGCCCAATCAAATCCTTAATCATAATTTAATCAAGTAAAAGTGAATACTCTGAAGTTTATTTAATTTAATATGGTCAGAGGAAAAGACCAGCTTATAAACATAATCCAATATCTATTTTTGGAATTCATAAACCATATCAATATGCTACAAGAGCCTTTGTTTAGATTGTGTGACTCAAGTTGGGTCTGAATCCTCTTACTGTAGACCATTATAAATGGTGGCATAAAAAGTCACAGATACCAAAATGATAGAGAGGAACCCAGAAGCTGAGAGCAAAGACCCCAGAAGGTGGTAGCCAAAATCAAAGGAACACAGAATCTGAGCAGAAGCTACTATAATCAGAAGCTGAGGCAATGAGCCTGGAATAGAGTGGAGTTACAGGCTGACACTACTGTGTGCCTGATCACCCACAGCTGCAATTCAGGGAAAAGGATCTCTGGATGATACCTTCATTTGGACACTTTCAAGGTCTCAGAACTGTAAGCTTTTAACTGAATAAATCCTGATTACAAAAGCCAACCCATTTCTGGTATATTTCTCTCAGCAACTTTTAGCAAATGAAAACAATATTAGAGAACCAATGAGAAAACTCCAGCCTCAACTCAGAAATCTTATCTTAAGGATTCTACTTCTTAAGAACCATTCTCAGTATCAAAGTCTGCTTCAGCCAAGGTTCTCCAGAGAAACAAAACAGACAGGATAAATATATGTAAATATTCAGAGACTTAAAAATAGTAATTGGGGCTGGCTGTATAGCCCAGTGGATAGGGCACTGGTACCCCACATGGGAGGCCCTAGGTTTGTTTCCCTGGGACCTCTCTGAGTGGGCAGGCTGCCTGAGAAGGCAAAGTCACAGTGGGTGGGGCAGAGCCACAATGGGCAGGGCAAAAGGCCACCACAGGCAGGGCAAAGCCACCACAGGCAGGGTGAGCCACCTGTGAAAGGAGCAAAGCCGCCTGGGAATGGAGCAAAAAGCCACCCGGGGATGAAAGCAGCCATGCCCAAAAGCAGGGCAGAGCTGCCTGCATGGTGACCTGGCTCGGCATGTCATCGCAGCAGGGGGAGATGGAGCAGACACAGAGGAGTGCAGAGAAATGAACACAGCAAGAGCAAGCAGAAAGTGGGGGGGGGGATATGTAACCCAAATAAATGAATAAATAAATAAAACTTTTAAAAAATAGTAATTGCTTCATGTAACTATTGACAAGTCCAAATTCTAAATGACAGGCAGCAAGTTGAACACCCCAATGACGTTGATAATGAATTCTCCAGGAAAAGCTACCTGTCTATAGTAGAGATAGAAATTCTTCTCTCTGATTGCTGAAACCATCAATTCTTCCTTTAATGCTTTCAATTAATGGAATAAGATTTCCATCAAAGTTGAAGGTAAGCCCCTGTGTTGTCTGTAGATATAATAAGCCATGGATGAAATCAACTGACTAATGATTTCAAGCCATGAAATATCCTCATAGTAACAATCAGACGAGTGCTTGTTTTCTCAAACCACCATTACTCTTCTGGGCAGCTAGGCATATGAAAGCAATATAGCAGAAATGTGTTGGGTTTTACAATGGGAATGTATTCTCTTAATAGATTATAGTTCTGAGGCCATGAAAATGTTTAATTCAAGGCACTGTAAGGTGATGCATTCTACCCAAAGCCTGGCTGCAAACCATCCTGGACTCCTGCACATGCAAAGGCACTCTTCTTGGTTTTGTTGCTCACAGCTTCTAGTTTCAGTGGCTTTCTCTCTCTCGGTGTCTCTATCAATATTCATGCTGTTTATAAAGGACTCTATTAAGAAGATGAACATCTGGGTAGGGCCTTCACTCAATTAGCCTAACCAAACTGTTTTATTTATGATAGGTTTATACACAAAAGAGTATATCAGCTTTAAAAACAAGATTTTTCTGCAGTCAATACAGCTTCAAACCATCACAGTTACCCACTCAAGTTGACATGAAATTAACCATCATATTGATTAAGCCACTTAGAGAGGGTCAACTGGTTCTCTATTCTGTAAGCTGAGAAGAGTTCACAGCTTAGCATTGTCTCCAACACTTCATGCTGCCAGCTTTTCAGCTAATAGACTGTAAAATCCAGGCTTGTAGCCTTCATCATTCTGTTCTGTAATATTGCTTGTTTTCTGTGCTTTGTGTATAACTTGACTTTAAAAATGGAAAACCAATAAAAAGCATTTAAAATATTAAGATGATATGAATAGAATGAATTGCAGCATTTTGTAGTATGATTGGTCCCTTAAATGTGGAAATGTGATTTTATGTTACCAAAAATATCCATTCAAAAAATGATGGAAAAACAGATTCCCTTTCCATACAGCACCATGACAATGGTGACAAGTGTAACAACCTCCAGGGGAGCAGAGTTTTGGGGCAGTGTATCCCTGGTCTCTAGATGTGTCTTTTCCATATACCAATTTCTCCTGTATGACAACTCTGGCCAGGTGTCTTCTCTGGGCCTCCAGCCATGTTGCTCACCTCTAGGTGGATGCAGACAGTCACCTCAGCCTCTGTGTGCCCAGAAGGCTTATGCTAGGGTTGGGGAAGGAAGGTACCCACTGAGCTCCCTGCAGCTCTGGATTGCTGTGGCTCTGGCCCCCCTGTTCATTTATACCTTGAAGATCCCAGGACTCCTTCCGTGGGCTTCAGAGCCCTGTGCAATCAGGTTATATGCCCACAAGAATGCTCCCCATCCAGTACACACCCTTGCTAGATCCTTTTCACCTGGAACATGCCCAGCCCTTGCCAACTTCAGATCTACCTCCCATAATGTGGTGACTTCTCAGAGCCTCAGTTTCCTTGATGGCAAAGTAGGTGAGTGATCTGAACCTATGAGGGTGTGTAGGGAATAAAACCGGGCAGATGAGAGCCAGAAAGACCTGGACTCAGGAGCCCATTTGGCCAAAAGGCCTCCAACCCTGGAAAAGCCCCTGAGTGTCAGTGCAGGGACCTGAGATGGTGCAGATCAGTGATTCCCAGATGTACCTTTAGGATGGGATTTGTTCATGAGAGCTGGGGGACCTTGAGTGTTGGAGCCTGTGGCTCATCTACAACATGAGGAACAGACCTTGGCTAGTAGAAGCACACTGACAGTAGTAACTGGCCAGATCCCACACTAGGCAGCAGGAGTACCTGCCTACTTCCAGGGCTCCTTCTCACCTGCATTGAACCAGCTGGAATGGGGAAAAATGGTGGAGAGAGGGGGCCTGACTTGCCCTCATCTTGACATCACTGGCCTCCTGCAGGTTTGCAAGCCCATGACCAGTGATGGATCTGACAATCAGTGCATTCTGAAGCTCTTATGACTTCAGAATCTCCAATCAGACCAGTCCAGGGCCAGACAGAAGAGCCTAGTTGAATTTGGTGTGTTCCAAGGCCCCCTTTGGAAGCTCACACAGACCAGGGATGGAGGGGGTAGACATGGGGCTATTGTCTCCTCATGCATGCAGGTGAGTCATGAGCATTGCAAGTACCATCCTCTGTCCTGCACAGGCCCTGAGTGTGTGCTGTGTGTACCAGCCTGAGCACCCTGCATGCTGTCTGTTACATCCTGTCTTTAAGGGAACTCAGCATACTGTGTGACCCCAAGTGCACCTTCACTCACCTCAACCCAAACTAGGGAAGGACTGACCCTGTCCTCAATGAGGACCTCCTTACCAAGATCTATTTTCTTTTATGATTGACATATTTAATAACCTGGAATGGAAATGTCATGAGAATAGGGACATTATGTTGGAATATAAGTGCCATATCCCCAGAACTTATAACAGCTCCCAGAACATAGTAGATGTTCATTAAATATTTGTTGAATGAATGAACCAGATTCATTTTCAACTCCTCATTTTTCAATTAAGAATTCAAGGCCAAGAGAAAGGCTGGGCTCAAGGCACAAGTGGTGGGCAAAATTCAGAGGTCCTGGAAATTTCTGATATTGAGGCATGTGTTCAATCTTCTTGTATTGACACTTTGCATATGACAGCCCCTAAATCTTGGAGTTCCCTGCCTGCTTCTGTCCATATGAAGATGTTTTCCTCTCAGCATCCCAAAATGCCTTCAGGAGCACTGTCCACACACACATTAACTAAATGGGTAGGGACAATGGAAGGGGAGGCAGAGTAGGACCT
>PVKH010031109.1:0-12374 GCA_004027955.1 Chaetophractus vellerosus
CAAAATTACTTTAGTGCTGGACCTCCAACCCCATTTCACAAGTCAGATGATCAGTTTTGGGGGATGGGGTAGAAGGCAGGATTCTCAATGAATACTTTGCACGTGGAGAGATTGTTTTTGCACCTCCAAACAGACCTGATTTTTGGCAGCAACATTCTCACTTGCATAAGTCTAATGCAGGTCATATAGCAATTAATATTTGTCTTCCATTCTATGCATTAAACTTGCACTACATCCATCATGGAGAGTAAATTCCCTGATGGCAAGGCCATCCAGGACAGGATATAGAATCACATTGCCCAGGTTCAAATCTGGACTCTGCTACTTATTAGTTGTATAACCTTAGGCAAGTGACTTAGCTTCTCTAAGCTTCAGTTTTATTATCCATAAATGGAGAAAATGATAATAGTACATATATCATAGATATTTAACGAAAATTAAATGAGATAATCCATACAAATGCTCTCTGTGCATAATACCTGGCACAGAATAAGAGCTCAAAATTAGGTATTAGTTATATTATTTGCTATTCCAGGAAATGGTACTTCAGGATGTTTCAGCTGCTAAAACAAATATCATACAATGGATTGGCTTAAACAATGGAAATTTATTGGCTCACAGTTTTGAAGCTAGAAGTTCAGAATCAATGTTTCAGCTAGGTGATGCTTTCCCCCTGGAGATTCTGGGGCTAGCTGCCAGCAATCCTTGGTCCTTAGCTGTTCTGTCACATGGCAATGCACATGGCAGCATCTTCTCCTCCCTTTTCCGTGTTCCATTGACAGGTAGCTTCTGGCTGCCCCCAGTAGCTTCTCTTTTTGTAGTCTTCTCTATCAAGAGTCCAGGGGTAGGATAAAGACACTGATCAGTTGGGCTATATAGAAACTGAAGTAATCTCCTCAAAAGTTCCTATTTACAATGGGTTCACACCCACAGGAATGGATTAAGACTAATAACATGTTTTTCTGGGGTACATAGCTCTAAACCACCACAGTCTTGTATATTCTACTGCAAGAGCTAGGGCAGAGGAACTTCTCCCAATGCCTCTGCCAAACTTTAAAGTTCAACTTTTTCTTTTTCAATTGGAGAGGTTCATTGCCAATGAACACAAAATGAAGGTCAACTGCTGTTTTCTCTAGAATGTGGCTTGTGATTTGACATCACGGAACTGGCTCAACTTGTGGGTGAAAATAAATAACCCCGCCTCTCCCTTACAATCCTGCATACTTACCTTTATTCTAAATCTCCTTTCTATCTAATTCCCAGTTCCCAAAAATATATACCATGACTGTCTCATGCAAGTCCATGTGGCATTTTTCAAAAGCTGTGATCATCAACAGCAGGGATAAATACTATTCTGTGAATGTTGAACATTTCTATTCCCATTATAGGAATTAGCAAAGAGGGTGATGGCAATATGCCATGTGTTAGAATAATAAGTAACCTCTTGATTTTAAAATGTGGCCCTTTTTCCTTTCACAGACCACTTCTAATTCCACAGTGCATTATCAATTATTGTACTATTATTTACAAAGCCCTCTTCATCAATATTCATTTGATTCAAAATCATTGTGAATTAAAAGCTCCCATAACTTCAGCTCTAGATGTATTCCACTGTAAATAATTTGTTTCAAACAAAATGGAAAATCTCCACACAGACAATCACATTGGTCTTTCTTTTTGAGTGTGAGTGGGTCATTTCATGTTTGTCCTTTAAGGCAGTTCAGTGATGGAGAATCAAGAAGCATAAGAAATGAAGCCTGTACCACAATTAGTATCCATCCATATTCATTGGGTTACTTGCAGACTTTTTAAAAATCACTTGCCTCAAGCCTATGCTTCTATCCCTTAATTTATGCTGCATACCATCTAAACTGAAGTTGCCTAGATATCTATTCTCTAAATTATTAATTACTAGTAGCCTGGCAATTTCTGTCAAAATAAGCCTTTCAGAAATAATATGAAAGTATTAGCATAATCAAGGAAAGCCTGATTTATTAATTGATTAAAAAATATTCATTGAATACCTTCTGTGCTTCAGGCATTGTGCTAGATGTTCCCTATATAGGGGAGTCAGATATGTGATAAATAAATGCAAAAATAAATATATAATTACAAATTATAGTGAGTGGGAGGAAAGGAAAATAGAGAGAAATATCTATGGTTATAACAAAAGGGTATCCAATTTATGCATAGGGAGCAAAGAAGACCTCTCTAAGATATGATATATGTAATTTTAGACCTAAAGGATTCATAGGGGTTAGCCAAGTGAAGATCTGGGGGAAGTTATTCTAAGTAGATTGCATGCAAAGTCTGGAGGACAACAAAGAGCTTGCCACAACAAGAAGCTGAGAATAGTCCAATCTGGTGGACCTTAGTGAACAATGTAGAGAATTGTCTGAGATGGGCTTGACATCATATAACTTCTCTGAATTCAATTACAAAAGTTTTTTACAAATAAACTTGTACTCCAACCTGTCATCTTCAATACTCTCCCATACACTATATTCCCAAGCCCTGTGCTCTGATGAATGATGGCTACATCTTTTAAACAATTTATTAGGTGGTACAATAAAACATGAAACAGTTTTTGTCTTTCTCCTTTAAACTATGCTCCATAAAATCTACCATTCCTATATTTTAATATTTGAGCAGATTCCATAAGTTGGGGTCACTTCCATTTATTAATGTCTAGCCTAGTCTAATCCAATTTTAGAAACTTCAATCACAGTCTGTATTAGTCAGGGTTCTCTCAGGAAAGAGAATCAACAGGAGATATCTGTCAATAATGTAAGATTTTATAAGAGTCTCTCACGTGACTTATGCACAAGTCCAGGTTTTGCAGGCAGGCTACAAGCTAGGGGCTCTGATGAAAGACATATGAAAGGTCCTTGATGATTTTCTGGGAGAAGTTGGCTGTCCAAAGACAGCTGGGAAATTCTCTCTGAATGTTGAAATCACTTCCTCTTTTAAGGCAGTCAACTGATTGGATAAAAGCAGCATCCATTCTTGATCCAATTTCCCTGATTGATGCAGATGTAATCAGCCATCCATGCAGTAAACTCACTGTTGATCGAAGCCCATAAATGCTCTTGTATTACAATTAGCCCAGTGCTTGCTGGACCAAATACCTGGACACAATTACCTGGCCAGTTGACACATTAGCCTAACCATCACACAGTCCAATTCTGTGTTGATTCCTTTCCCTTCTGGCACCAGCCAAATTTGGCCTGAATAATCTGGGAAGGAGAAATGCAAATTCTGCTCATTCACCTGAGTTCCTTTTTCCTCCATTGTACTGGTGAGAGATAGGACCTAAGAGGTTGGCAAGGGCTAGATCCTGAAGGGCCTTCTCTCCCAACTAAAAAATTTGGGCTTTATTTTGCAAAGGAAATAACAAAAAACATTAAAAAGTAGTTACACAAATATGTTTTCATTTTAGAATGGTCTCTTGGCCACACTGTGGACTGTTAATTAGAGAGACATAAAGCAAGGATTTGGATTACAAAGGGGAGACTAGTCTCCTGAAATCTCACTGACCTCACAAAGCTCTTCTTACAAACTTCTCTGCTAAATGGCATTTAACTTCATTGGTTTTTTTCAATAATACCCCCTGAAAAATTCTTCCTCTAAACCTAGGCACACCTGATTAGTCATTTTCCAGATTTATTCCGTAATGGTGAAAGTGGCATTTTTGCTTAACTAATCCTGGCTCAACGGTAGCAAGATATTAAAATAGGACTCTTTCTATCGGATTTTCCACCTGAGGGTCCAAAGTCTAAGAACAATATCTAAATTGAGGTGCTACTACATTCACCAAAATAGTAGGCCTGTGAAACTGATTCTACTGACATGGCTTAAACTCCCACCTCTATTTAGGTAAAAGTGAGATTGAGGAAGCCTATAGAAAGAATTTCTTTGGAAAGAGTTCTGGGGGGTATAGGGAGGATGGAGGCAGGGTGAAGAAGATGCTTTCCCGCACCTTAATCCAAGTGGGAGGAGCTTCAAAGAATCTCTCAGAGGACTTGGCCTACAACCCCTGAAGATTGGGAGAGACAGAGAATGGACTCTGCTTCTGCCTTAAGAAGTCTAAAGATGTAAGATTGTAACCATATTGGCTAATTATGGACAGCAAAAACAGAGGGCTGTGTTGGGCAAAATCCACACTTCCACAGACAGTGGACAAAAGTGTTTTTCTTAGGAACAAGATGTGAATCCTGGGCAGGGAAGCAGCCTAGGATCTGAGAAGCCAACCTGGAGAAGTCAAAGGTATACATTATAGCAGTAGTCTACCAGAGGCCTTGGGGTTAAAGCAGGATTCAAGAGCAGTCATATATGCTGGGAGACATTACTTGTTTAAAGGGAACTATAGCCATAGGTCCTTTAGCAGGATGATCTCCCAGGAATAGCCCTTCCCCCAAAAGGAAAAGGGCCAGCAAGTGAATATCTGTCATCTTTGATACACCTCCCATCAAGATAGGTATAGGATCTATGCCTCCTCCCCTTGAATCTTGGTGTGCATAGAATTTGGCAGAAATGACATTGTGTGGCTTCCAAAACTAGGTGAGAAAAGGCCATGTTTAGATTTTATTGCCAAATACAACCATGCCAGTCAAGTAAAATCTTCCTTACCTCTTAGCTTTCTTCTCTGTAGGGGCAGGAAATCATACCTCGAAATGGAAAAGGATGTAGAATTTTAAAATCTTGAAAAAGATTCTGGTCACACTTAAGCTAGGGAGCAGGAGAACCTAAATTAGATCAGATTCCTTGGTTCTGGTATTTTGCTTGATAGGAATTTTTATTTGCTAAAATGAGATTTTATTGTGATTGAAGTAACCAGAAAGCAATTAGACCTGCCAAATATTTCATCCAGGGGTAGGAAAAAATAAGTTCAAAAGCAGGCTTGAAAGGAAAGAATAAAGAATAATTTACATACAACATAGCCCAGTTTAATTAAATCATTATGCAAATTATACTGTATTTTTAAACAGATATAAAACAAGAGATCTAGAGTCAACAGAGAGCTGGAATCACAAAGAAAGGGAAGACCATCTGCTGACTGTATCAAGGCCAGACAAAGTCTCTAGCCAGTCAGGGTTAGGACATTATGCAAAATAAACAAATTAGCTAGTGCAGGTATTTAAAGTAATCATGAGAAATAGAAGAAACAAAAACTAGGTTATAGCTCCTCCTTTTTATTTTATAATTTTCTGTCAAACATTTTTCAGATTTTTTTTTAAATTCCTGGAAGCCGAGGCTGAGCAGCATGGGATTAATTTAAAAATCAAAAATGATTCTATGTGTGGGAAGATACACATGACAAGTAGATGAAGTGGCATTAGTAAGCCAGAGTAAGCTTCTACTGGGCCTCTTTTCTGCAGGCAACGTGTTTTCTAATTTTCCTAAAAACTGAACTAGTAGAAGCATGTTTTTCTCTAGAAAGCCTTTTACAATATGTCCTTTAATTTAAATTCTTTAAAAATATGCAGATAATTTAAATTCTTTTAAGATATGCAGGAGAAAAAAAAGATATACGTTCAGTTATCTAATTATCTAATTTAATTAATCACAAATTCTTTGACACTCATCAAGAGAGATATTGGGGGTGTAGGGTAGTTACGTAAATCACTTTTTTTGGTTTGTTTTCTTTTTTTTTGTTTTTTTAACTTTATTTTGTACATTTAATCATTGAAAATATAAACAAAATTTAAAAAGTAAAAGAAAACACGATTGAATAAAAACATACATTTCTCAATTAAATGCACTGTATACACATACATTTTCTTTGGATGTTACACAATATATTTGATTCATAGTAACACAATCATACACTATGTAACTCACTTTTAACAATAGAATGCAACAGAAATAGCATGCTTGACTTCCAGGGCCAGGTCAGAAAAGGTGATGCAGCTTCCATTTTGTTGACTAAGATACTCGCTTTGGGAGCCCTGACTGCCACACAAAGGGGATTACCTTAAGGTCATCGTACTTTGAAGAAGCCAAGGTCATAGGAAGAAGCCATGTGGAGGAGTGACATCATCAACATGGCAACCTAAGATATCCCCTGGAAAATTCTCCCCTCAGAATTAACTATTAAAAGGACAAATCCCACTTGGAACTCTAGAGGATGATAGAGACTGGAGAAGGATTCCACAAATGCTCAAATGAAGAAAAAGAAAAATAATCATCAAAATCAGGTAGAAGATTTTCTTCCTGGATCCACCAGTCCAGATGCTTCCCCCTCATTCCATTCCATACAAGAGTCACATAGAGAGAGCAGATCCAGGGTCCCTCCTGCCACAGATACAGACTATAGAACCACTCAGAGAAGCAAGTTAAAGCCCAATGCATGGGGCCCCAAATCTCCAGAGACCCAGGGTGCAACACAAGTGACTGAGAAATGCCACATAAAAGGGGCCACAAGGAGGAAAAAAACAAGAGAGTGAGAGAGACCACAGTAAAACTGTTGGCAAGAGATGCACACATTCCATCTAGTCTCTGTTCACTGCATCACTTAAATGCAAAATGGACTTTTTTTTTGATTGACCCACGTTTTTTGGATTGACCCTATCTAGATCACTGGAGTAGGATATTCTAATGTGGAAGAAACCACAGGCAGAAAAGCCTCAGAGAAAGTTTAAAGGGGGTGGACCAAACTGCTATATGACAGGATAAGTCCCAGAATTGAAAAGTGTAAGGAAAGAGGGACACTGAGTGAGGGAAAGAATTTAAGCAAATCATAGAAGCTAGGGAGAAAAATTCTCCACAAAACAAACAGAAGAGATCAAGATTCACAGAGAAGGAACAGAGGAGAGGAAGTTTTTTCTCGGAGGTGGCCCAATTGCACAAAAAGTGCATTCTTAAAAATTGTACTGCATATCCAGGTTAAAAAGAATATGAAGAAGACCTGAGAAAATCTGAAATATTAAAAACACAGGCTACTCTAAATGTCCAGAATAAGTTGGAACAAGTGTCAGAGAAAAACCATAACTCAAAGAAAATCAACAACAAAACCTTAGACAAGAGGAAGAAATGACCGTCAGAGTTAATACAACAAATAATCAAATGTCCAGACATCAACAAGAAGTTACAAGCCATATTAAGAAACAGGAAGATAGGGCTCTGTCAAGGGAGCAAATTAAAACTTCAGAGGAGACAAAGAATTTGAAAAAACTAATCAAACAAAGTGAAGCAAATCTGCTATATCAATTCTAGGAGATGAAGGGAAGTATGGATATAAGCTAAAGGACAGTATGAAGTGTGTGAGTGAACATAAAGTAGAATTTGAAAGTTTAAAATAAATGTAAAGGGAAGCAGATGTGGCTCAAGCAAGTGAGCTCCTTCCCGTCACACAGTAGGTCCTGGATTCAGTTCCCAGGGTCCCTGGAGAAGGTGAGCTGGCACAACAGGCAGGCGCAGTAAGCTGATGCAACAAGATGATGCAGCAAAGAGACACAAGGAAGAAAGACAATGAGAGACACAATAAACCAGGGAGCTGAGGTGGCTCAAGTGACTGAGCACCTCTCGCCTACATGGAGGTCCCAGGTTTGATTCCCAGTTCCTTGATAAGACAAGCAGACATAGAGAACAGACAGCAAGCTCAAACAACAGGTTTCTCGAGAAGACAAGCAGACACAAAGAGCAGACAGAGAGTTCAAACAACAAGCGGGGGGGGGGGCGGTGTCAATAAATTAATACAAAATAAATCTTTAAAAAAATAAAATAAACATAAAGAAAATTAAGGGGATGAACATCACAATAATGGAGATTAAAAATACACTAGAAGCATACAACAGCAGGTTTGAACAGGCAGACAAAATAATCAGTGAACTAGAAGATAGGGCCTTCAAAATTATAATCAGAAGAACAGACAGAGAAAAGAACAGAAAAAATTAAGCAGTGTCTCAAGGATTTGAGTGACAGCAT
Source organism: Chaetophractus vellerosus (assembly GCA_004027955.1). Classification (NCBI taxonomy): domain Eukaryota; kingdom Metazoa; phylum Chordata; class Mammalia; order Cingulata; family Chlamyphoridae; genus Chaetophractus; species Chaetophractus vellerosus. Next base: position 7,927 of record PVKH010031109.1, read on the forward strand.
AAAGCATTGAGACATATGCATCATAGATGTCCCAGAATGAGAAGATCATGGAAAAGGAACAGAAAGAATATGAGGAAATAATGGGCAACATTTTCCAAATCTTATGAAAGACATAAATATACATGTACAAGAAGCATAGCATACTCCAAACAGAATAAACCCTAACAGACCTACTCCAAGACACATACTAATCAGAATGTCAAATGTCAAAGATAAAGAGAGAATTCTGAAAGCAGCAAGAGAAAATCAATTTGTCACATAGAAAGTATCCTCAATAAGACTAAGTGCTGATTTCTCATCAGAAAATATGGAAGCAAGAAGGCAGTTGTGTGATATATTTAAGGCACTGAAATCGAAAAACTGCCAGCCAAAAATCTTTATCTGGCAAATTGTCCTTCAAAAATGAGGGAGAATTTTAAATATTCCCAGATAAACAGAAACCAAGAGAGTTCATCAACAAATGATCTGCTCTACAAGAATTACTAAAGAGAATTCTGCAGATCGAAAGGGAAAAACAGGACTGAGTAGCTTGGAGTAGTTGTGAAAAAATTAAGATCTTCAGTAAAGGTAAATAACACTGTAGATGCAAAACCCAATAGTACATATCCTCAATATACAACTCTATTCTTTAATTCCTATACAAGTCAGAATATAATGGAACAAGAAACAGGAATATTTCTTAATAATGGTTGGGCAAAATATAAAGAAGTAATATGGGACAAAACAACATAAAGAGGGGAGACAGACAGATATGGTAGCAGAGAATGTGTATGCTATTGAAGCTAAATTTGTATCTTTTCAAATTAGAAGGTTATAGATGTAGGTTGTGTAATACAAAACCCAGGGTAACAAAAAAGAACATATTTTAAAATGTACAGAAACAGAAGTGAGAAAAGGATCAGTCAAATATGTCAGAAAAGATCAACTATACAGAAAAGGAGGTTGCAATAAAGGAAAAGAGATTTTAAAATATGACATATAAAAACAAAAGGACAAAATGGCTGAAGTACCATTTTTATAGTAATAACACAGAATTTTTTCTTTTTTTTAATTTATTTTTTATTTTCTGCTTTTTGTCTCCCCTCTCCCCCTGCCCCACACAGTGACATGCCGAGTCAGCTTCACCGGTGAGCGGTGGCCTTGCCCACTTGCCGGCGGCCTGCCCCACTTGCGGGCAGCTCTGCTCTGCCCGTGATGGCTTTGCCCTGCCCGTGGTGGCTTTTGCCCTGCCCACGGTGGCTCTGCCCCACCCATGGTGGCTTTGCCTTCTCAAGGTAGTCCACCCACCCGGCGAGGCCCCAGGGACCGAACCCAGGGCCTCCCATGTGGTAAACCGGCGCCCTTTCCACTGGGCTATACAGCCGGCCCCCAGAATTTTTTTCTTTAAAATTTTTTTTTTTTATTTTTAAATAGCTTTAGGGAAGCAGCTGAGATTGGGAAAAACAGCCGAGACTGATATAGGAAGTCCTGTGCCAGCCTGCAGCTGAAATCAGGAAGAAGCAGAGCAGTAGAGTCTCAAGAGGAAGAGGAAGCCCAGAGGGGAAGGCAGAGACCAGCCAGAGAATGGAGGCCATCTTGCTTCAACACATGGCAACTGATTTTGGTGAGAAAGCAACCTTGAGTTGGACTTTTTATGGCCCTGTAATTGTAAGCTTACCCTTTAAAAAGCCAACAGATTTCAGGTATTTTGCGTCGGCAGCCCTTTGACAGATTAATACAACAGCCTTCGAGTCACTCCCAACTATTGAGTGTTTCCATCTGAAGCCCCAGACGTTATAAATGGAGATAAGCCATTTACACTATACTTTTTTGACCAAATTACTAATCTACAGATCTATAAACATAAAATATTTATTTTAAATCACTAATTTGGGGGTAATTTGTTACACAGCAACAATATGTGCAATAGAAATTTTGCAGAATATTGACTGGCATGGCTGATTACAGAATTCACAAACTCCACCTAGCACTTTATCCTATAGGTTTAATTTTCCCTTATGCATCCAAGATAAGGAGGATTCTCAGGGGCCAGAGACAGAAGTTAGAGGGAGGTAGATTTATTGTTGGAACAGGACCAATGTTTTATGAGTATTGTCTACAGTAGTCCCACCACATAGTCTGCCACTATTTACCCCTGCAGCCCATTAAATCCTTAACTAACTCTAACAACTCTTTTCGTAAGCCAAAATCTGTCTCTCCAGAGCTCCACCTATTTACTTTCTTTGGAATCATACAGCACTTAATCTACTTTACACACGATTGTCCTTTACATGTTATCAGATAGCTCTACTGTTTCCCCTGAGTGAACTCTTCCACAAAAGAAATAATCCCATGCTCTTGCAGCCATTTCTTATATGATCTGATTTCAAGTCCATTCACAACCATGATTATTCTCCTCTGAATTTGAGCCCATGTGTGCCAAAATAAGAAGAAATTTCCCATAATAAAAACTGTCCAGCAACACCACAGTCTACCTTACAAGGCAGTGGTTTTTCTGTCACTGAAAGAAGCTTAGAAGATTCACTCAGAGATGTAGAGATTATTAAATCAGAGAGAACATTAGACTGTTTATCCTCACAGATGCCTTTTGATTTTAAGATTTTATATTGTTTTAGACACCTGAGACTCTGTTTATATTCTCTCATGAACTGAGCAACAAATAAAGTACAGAAAGTATAACCAATGAAAAGTTCCTTATACTATGTTTATTAAGGCTTCACAGAAGATGAAAACTGAAAAAAGGGGGGAAGGGAAGGGAAGGGAAAGGAAAGGAAAGGAAATAGCATTCTGAACAAAAAACAAGCAAGTCATTTACCACAGTGTCTCACCTTTGGATGAGCTAGGTCATTACTTAATCCTTCTATCAAAGATGATCCTAAGAACATTTTAACAAAAGCAGGTTTTGAGGAATTAGATCTAATTGCTTGATTCATCATATCAATATTAAATAAGAAATTTCAGAGGAAGATAGTTTAGACCCATGACTTTTTCATACAAACCTATCTACAGGTCAATCTCTAAAATTTTGTGGTTCTTTTTAGTAGAACTTATTTGAACAAATAAGTTCTACTAATTTATATTTTAGTAAATAATGAATAGTTTAAAAGGAAGTCCTCTGTTCCTGACCCAGTGCACTAGACTGTGACTATTTCTAAGCTGTCCAGCTTCCTGCTAGTTTCCTCAACAATGCTGCTGAGCAAGAAAACTTGTCTACAGACTGAGAATTTATAAGATTCTATGTGTCTGTATTCAAATCCTTATACTACTCATAGAGTTCATAAATAAGCTTCAACTATGACACTTGCTATCATAACAGCAAATACAAAATATCCAACCCCCAGGTAATCAACATTTCAGCCACAGTCCTATCTTTACTCTCGAGTGTGGGGCACTTTCCAATTTACTCACTCTTTTCTTCAAAAATATCCTGAAGGAAAACAGGAGTGGGAGCAGAGAAATGAGTTGACTGAAGGCAGAGAAGGGGCCTTTTGCATCTTTATACAATTCCTCAAAAAAGTGAATGGTCATTTCTTAACCCAAAATAAATTTTGATTTAAGATAGAAGATGTATATTATAAAAAACATACAAGATTTAAATAATAAAAAAGAGGCATTATTTGCATTATTTTTTAATCTTGAAAGAGGAAAATCCTTTCTAACATTACCCAAAATATAGAAATCATAAAACAAAACCTATAAATTTAACTTTGTAGAATTTTAAAACCTTCTGCATGGCAAAAAGCTGAAACCAAAACATAACTATTGGCAACAGGATATGAGCAGGCGATTCAAAGAAACAAATATAAATGACAAATACATATGAAAATATGCTTAATTTTATTTATAATTTTAAAAATGGAAATCAAAGTGATGAAATTTTATACTTTTCAGATTAGCATTAATTTTTTCTAATTTGATAAAATCCTGGGTTGTCAAGAATGGAAGGAAATAGGCCTTTTCTTACATTGTTAATGAAACAATAAATTGGTATAAAATTTTTGGATGGCAATTTGTCAATATATAATTTTGATGTTTTTCATCAGTTTGGGGAAATTATTAAATATCTATATCTATCTGTTTGACTATCATGTCTTTCCCATTATCTCTCTTCTCTTTTCCAGTACTCCAATTATATGTATGATAGCTGAGATAATCTTGAAGAAGAACAAAGCTGAACAACTTATACTGCCATTATCAAAAGCTATTATAAAACTACAGTAATTAAGACAGTGTGGCTGCCACGGACAGGCAAAAGCCGCCACGGGCAGGGCAGGTCGCCTGCAAATCGAGCACAGCCAGCCACCCGCGAACTGAAAAGCCGGCCGTGACGGAAGCAGAGGCCGCCCACAAGCGGGGAAAGCCGCGCCTGCGCAGTGACCAAGTCTCGGCGCGTCCCCGCAACGGGGGGGAAGGGGAGATATGTAATAAAATAAATAAATCTTTAAAAA
>PVKH010031110.1:0-12378 GCA_004027955.1 Chaetophractus vellerosus
AGTCCAACTCTATCATGCTCAGGGGCACAAACTCCAAAGTAGGGCCCACTGGCAAGGCACCAAACTCCAGAGCTATCCACCATGACCACAGTACCTGGGTGTCTCTGGAGCCTTCAGGAGCCCCATTGCTTGGGGTAGTGTCCACTTTGGCCATCTATGAGATCCTGCTGATATGTGCATAAGTGTTAACTCTCTGATGACCTCCTGACTTATTTTGAAGTCTCTTAGCCATATGAACTCATTTGTCTATACTTTTCCAAATTGTATCACCAGACAGTGCTTTGTAGTAATCCCTAGGAGCCAGGGAGGCTCATCGCTGGGAGTCATGTCCCTCAATGGAGGGAAGTTAATGCATCCACATGCTGAGATTAGCTTAGAGAGAGGATATGGCTTATGTTTTTTTAATCCATTCTGTTAGCTTGTATCTTTTGATTGGGGAGTTTAATCCATTCACATTCAATGATATTACTGTTAATGAATTATTTACTTTCATCATTTTATTCTTTAGATTTCATATGCCATATCATATTTTTGTGTCTTTTTACTATTTGGCTATCTTTTCTCTATTCTTTCTTCTATACTCTCTGCCAGGCCTCTCTCTCTTGAATTTTTATTTCAATTCTAAGGCTTCCTTTAGTATTTCCTGCAAGGTTGCATTCTTTTTTTGAAACTCTCTTACTTTCTGTTTGTTTGTGAATATTTTATACTCACCTCCGTATTTGAAGGACAATTTTGTTGGATAAAGAATTCTCAGCTGGCAGTTTTTCTCTTTCAGTATCCTAATTGTATCATACCACTGTCTTCTTGCCTCCACGGTTTCTGAAGAGAAATTCATGCTAAATATTACTGGGCACCCCTTGTATGTAATGGTTTGTTTCTCCCTTGCTCCTCTGAGAATTTTCTCTTTTTCTTTGACATTTGACATTCTGAGTAGTATATATCTTGGAGTAAGCCTATTCTGATTTATTCTGAGTGGGGTACAGTGAGCTTCTTGGACATACAATTTCATTTCTTTCCTGAGAGTTGGGAAATTTTCAGGTATTATTTCTTCAAATACTCTTTCTGCCATTTTTCCCTACTCTTCTCCTTCTGGAACTACCATGACATGTATGTTGTGTTTCATGTTGTCATTCAACTATCTGAGCCCCTGCTCAATTTTTCCCATTCTTTTCTCTCTCTTCAATTTCAGCTATTTTGTCTTCTGTATCACTTATTCTTTCTTCTATCATTTCAAATCTGCTGTTGTATGACTCTAATGTGTTTTTATCTTACCTATTGTAACTTTCATTCTTATAAACTCTGTTACTTTTCTGTTCAGAATTTTAAATTCTTCTTTGTGCTCACTTCACATCTTCTTGATGTCATTAATCTCTTTAGCCATGTTGTCTTTCAACTTATCAATTTGATTTTGAAAATGTGTGTGCATCTGGTTAATTAGTTCTCTCAAATCCTGCATATCTTCTGGGGCTTTGATATATTCCTTTTCTTGGGCCATGTCTTCCAATTTCTTAGTATGGCTTGTAATTTTTTGATGATCTCTAGGCATCTGATTACAATGTAGTTTAATCAGATGCTCAATTTCTTTCTCTTTTGTAGGGATTTAATGGTAGGAGGCTGTGCATTTTCACTGCTCTTTGATTCTTGGTTTGACCTGGCTTGTTAGGATTGTCCTTGCTAGTTGCACAAAACTGGGCTCTGGACCCGTAATTGATTGCAGACTTGCTTCTTAGGCCCTTGTGGAGGGAAGACTTAAAGACCAGAAAAAGCCTTTCTTACTTATTTTTAAATTTCTCACATATATTTCTTGGACTGCCATCAGTTGGTGGTCTTGGCTCTCAGTTCAGTGCCTGGTCAGAGTGCATTTGTTGCAACAGAGACCTGATCAATGTGATAGAGCTTCCTTCCTGGAGGCTAAGAGCCATGTAATTCAAACTTTCTCAGAGACAGTTCTCTAGCCTTCTGTGGCAGCCCCCTCCCTTTTTCCATGTAGGAAACAATTCCACTCCCTTCTGCATCCTCAAAAACCAGTCCTGGTTAGTTGAGAAGGAGATTGTGAGGGTGATATATGTTTAGCTCCTTGCCCACTCCCAAGGCAATCAATCATGTGGTCCCACCTGGCATTGAAGGGCTCCTGGGATACATCAAATTTGTGAGTCAACAGCTGACTTAGGCTGTGTCCCTCTCTATCCCCTTTCCTGGGGAGGTGCATACTCCAAAATCAGTCCCAGCTAGAAGAGAGGAAGATTGAAAGGGTTGGATTCCTCCAGTCCTGTGTCAACTACCAGGGCAAACTATTGTGTGGTCCCATGTGGCCTGGAAATGTCAGTGGGACACAGCCAACCAAATTTGTGGGCCAGAAAGTGGGTCAGCTTTAGTCTGGTCCCTCTCTCTCCCCTTTACTGGGGTGGTGAAACTCTGGAGCCCCTTTGTCTGTAGTCACAGGCTCAGAGACCTGAGAATTCTAATGTGTCTTTAGTGTGGGAGAGTGTGCCAGCAGAAGCAGCTTCTGCTTTCAACTCACAGTTCTGTTGCTGAGATTCCCCTCCTTTGTCCCTCTCTCCTCTGGCCACACATTAATGTAAGGTTCTGGTGGAAGGGTGATGTATGGGAATTCTGCACATTTTGCATGAATATTTTGTAAGCTCACAACTTCTCTAATAAAGTTTTTCTTAAAAAAAGAAAGAGGGAACCAGCTGTGGCTCAATTGGTAGGGTTCTGGTTTACCACATGGGAGGCCCTGGGTTTTGTTCCTGAGGCCTCCTGGAGAAGGCAAGCTGCCATGAGCAGGCAAGCCACCACCCAGTGAGCTGACTCAGTGGGATGCCACAGCAGGAGGAGACAAGCAGACACAGAAAAACACAAAGCAAATGAACACAGAAAGCATAAGCAACAAGGGGAGATATATAAATAAATAAAAATAAATCTTAAAAAAAGAAGGAAAAAAACTTCAGCAAAAAAAAAATCCAGGGATATGCAAATCAAAATAGTTTAGAAGTTATCTTCACTATATCTTGATATGTATTTATGCTCTATCAATTTCATTTGTTTAATCCATGTACACAATCTCCTGGTCCCAAATTTCCCTTATTGGCAAAGAGGATATCATGATAAATGTCTGAGTAATCAAGTAAATTCTCAGGTGGAGAATTGCATAGACCTTATAGACTTAGGAAAAGGATTTCTTCATTAAAGAAATGATGTTATTGCCGAGAGGAAATGGGGAGAGGGTCTGAAACCTAAGAAAATTGTGGAAACTAGAAATGTGAGAATGGGAAAATATATGTGCCCACCACCCCCAAACAATGTGTTGGATTCTACAGTTTCTTAAAGTATGTGATTTAATAGGGAACTTGCTGAAAGAGTTGATTGGAGTTCCCAATTCATGGCTCAAATAGGCATATATTAAGAATATGCTGTGGCAAACCACAATTACAGTATACATCTAAAACTAAAAATCTTTAATGCTTAAGATGATTTGAGAATGAATTTTGGCACAGTATATCATTTCTCTTCTTAAAAATGCCTGTCAGCAGAGTGGAATTGTGTTCAACACCAACAGCCACCAACCTAAATGGAAGAAGAGACAGCCTCAAAACACACCTCTAGAGACCTGTGCTGTGGGAAACAAGAGTGAGTCCTTTCCAATACTTGCTTTTTTTGATCTTGGCCACTTATTCAACTAGATATGAATTCTGAGGTGCAATGGCAGTGTTGTGGGGCTTCTTGGAGCTGTATCAATCTTGATATAGCCACAGTGAAGGATGAGTTGTTTTGGTTAGTATTCAGAGACTCTTCAACCCTGTGTCAAACATCTGTTTCTATTGAGTTGTTAAAGCACCATGAGATTTGTTTCCTCGTTTTAAAAAAAAATATTGAAATTCATACAACAAATTCTTGAGAAAGTTTCACAAACTGAAATCATTACAACTGGCACCCTGATTAGGAAACACATTAAAAACACCTCCCAAGACAACCTGTGCTGCCATTTACTTTATAATCTCAAAAGCAACCCTTCCCATAACCCTTGTGAGAACAGAGTCGTTATGTTCACTAAATAATGAATTTGCAAAGTATATTCTCTTTTGCTTTTGGTTATCCTTTTTTTCACATGATGTCTGTGCAATCCATTCCAGTTTTTTTCTGGTTTTGTGGACTATGTAGTCACATTATGAAAGAACGTGTCTCCTATTTATCCGTTCTACTATTAACAGGCATATGTGAATAGTATAGATTTAGCAATTACAAAGAGTGCTGTCATGAATACTCTTGTCCATGCATTTGGAGACCATGTGGAAGAATTTCTGATGGATGTGACCCAGGAGTCACAATGCATGACTATGTTTATCATTAATATAAACAACCAAAACATTTGCAGAGGGATTGTCCCAATGCAAGCACTACCAATTCATATGAGGGTTCCAATGTTAACATTTGTAACAGAACTTCAGTGTTTTTTGTTGCTCAAGTTGACAGAAACATGGAGGAATTTTAAAGGAAAACAATTTCACAATGTTACATATCATCTCAAAATAACTATAAATGCAGTTGCTCATGGAATATCAATGAAACAGTCTCTTTCAGGGTTGATCACTATGAAATTTACAATGGATTCCTTCCTTCAAGGTTTTGGTGCATTTATTGTGGAGATCTCTGACTGTGGTCTTCCAGGTGGGAAGTAGAAACCACCTTTACTGTTGTTGCTGGACATCATCATGATTTGAATGACCTCTGCAAAAGGTGTCTTATTGAACAGCAAAAAGTCCAAATCACCTAAATAGCAGCCATGATATGGTCCCCCAATTGGGGAGTGCACATCTGTACCTTCAGCATCATAGTGGAGTCTGTGGGTGAATGAGGGGGCAGGGGCACCCTGAAGAACCAACTGTTTCCTCAACTCCCAATACCACGCACATTATGGCCCATTATGTAAAGTTCATGACACATAAAGAAAAATCATGCATTCTGAGAGGACAACCTGAATCCATGTGGTAAAGTATACTTATCATTGAATATCTACTAGCAGCCCAGTTATCTAAACTTATAACCTCACATGACAAGGGGAAACAGTGTTTTTTAATCTCTAGTATGCTTCAATACTTCCCACTGCAATTACACGCAGAAAAAATGTCCCAAATGACAAAGGAGAACCTCAAACCAACTCTGAAAACTTCCTTTATGACATGGATGAGACCTGGATCTTCCTGAAGTTGAAAGTATTGAAGGGAGTGAATGACACACACACACAAATGGCTCCAATACTGGTTTTAGTGTGACCAGCAGAGAAAATGATGAGTCTTTTCTTTTTACTTCTCTGTGGCAATCCTTATTACGGTACCCACCACCCATTCACAGGTTTTTGAGCAAATCAGTATTACTCAGAGCATAGAGAGGAAATCACCCAGATTCTAGTTTTTGCCATGTGGCCAATGTTCCTCTGTGTTATCTACAAGATTAATATAAATTTTAGATTAAAAATTCAAATTTTTCTCCTAGTAAATTAATTCTTAAAGGCAAATTTCACAGCTGATGTTTGTGGGAAAATTGAACCCCAGAGAAAGGTCCCCAGCAGGCAAAGACATATTGTGAATTGCTGTAATACGCCATTTTGCCTAGTCAGGTGGCTCAGTTTTCTCATGGATCATGTTAAATTTTTAATGCTTTGGAGATTACTAATGCAAATTCATAGGATTACCACCAGTTGGTGCACTTTCAGCTTACATGATGTTGTAAGTTTGTGTCTGCCTGGACTTAAATGGACTTCGGCATATCGGCAGGTCTGACCCTGTGCTCCCTGTGATAGGATTGAAGATGAGATGACTCCTGACACCACTAAGTACTGATTTATCTGAAGAAGCTGATATAGAGTATTCCAGAGTAAACAAGTGGGATCTAGGACAAAGCATAACACAGATCTAGGCAAATTGCCCTCCAACAACATTCTGATTCTCATTACTCCTTTCTGAGCACTGTGGTATCCAATCTCCTCAATGCCTTGTGGGAAATTAAACCTTGTTCTATGACTCTCAATTTCCTTCTATTCAGTATAAATGCATGTCATTTTATTGATTTTCATATAATGTAAATTCCATCAGGGTATGTTTTAGGATGGGTTTGGAGGGCTAATACAGGAAATGAAAAAGCAAATCCTAGGATTTCCATACAAGATAAATGGAAAGATATTTAGGATAATTTTATGGTGTCTCTAAAATACAAACTATTTTTATGTTAATTAGAAGAATTGCATGAACTAAGCTGTTAATACAAAATATTCAATCTGCATTTCAGCATATGAGGATTCTCTTTCATTACACACTTTAGTTCCTCAGTGAAGAAGGAGAGACTTGTGAATGATTAAGGAGAAAACTGAAAAAATTAGAAAATGAGAGATTTTATAATTGGCTAATTGGATAGACTCTTCATTTCATATATGTTCTATTTGATAAAATCTTTGAGTCTTATGAATCTTCATGTTCCTTAAAGGATGGTGTGTGTTTTGAGGGAAAATAGTATAATATTATCAAGACTTTTAGTGTTCTATAAAGTTGTATGGGGACCATGAAATTGACATTCTTGGGATATTGCCCCTTGAAATTCCATTTCATTAGAATGGGAAAACAATTTTTGAATGTGTGTGTTGACATTCACAAAGAAATGGATGTGTCAGCCCACAAATCACAAGGAACTGAATTCTGCTATCAACCAGAATCAGCTTTAAAATATGGTAGTTAATATGGTCTTGCATTTCTTACTCACTTTCTTATAGTGGCTAAATAATAAATGATTCAAACTTCAGTTAAAGAAGGTTGTAGGAATAAATTTCAACCTGAAGGAATAGTTATAATTTACATGTCTTCAAGAGAATTTGCTTCTCACAAATTCTCATTTTATATCTCTAATCCAAATAAAAAGCATCAATCAAAAGAAATGAAATTAACCTCTTACAGTTCAGATTATATGGAAAGTAAAAGATAATGCAGAAAGAGACACACTGAGTGGAACCTGCCCCCCCTTCCCTGTGACCCACAAATAATCCTGTGCTTAGTAGTAAGTATGTTGGTCTGGCTCTTGCAATGAGATAGTAAATATGGTCTCAATTCTTTCTCAGGGGTGCCAGAGGATAAAGGACATTCCCTAGCAGATGGTGGCCTGTTGGAATATTCTTTCCCCTTTTGCCCAAAGCATTGTGTAAACATTCACTGGAAACTGCTGTCCAAGTATGTGCATTATTTTATACCAGCTGGCCCAACCCTGTAGTTACATCTCTTCTTGATGGGGATGGAGCCAACTCCTTCACCTACATTACATGAAAGGAGTGTATATGGACAATTACTCTGCATTAGTCTGGGGAGTAGGGCCCACTGGTCATGGGGGATCAAATCCCACTAGTGAAACTGAGCTTTCTTTGTCTCTTCTCTTTCTGAGTTAATATTGCTTCATCCAGAGCCTGCTAAAGACATGTGTTTCCTTTATGACCCTGACATCTTCATGAACTCTTTGCTCTCCTCCATGTAGTGAGGGACCTTCCTTATAGGTGGTAATTGGTGTCTTGCCCCAAGAGTTTGTATGCCAACAAAGCACACCGTGGCATGGAGGATGTGTAAGAATTCATCAGTTCACTCATCCCAGGGATGTTCCAGTTCCCTGGGGGGTAATTCACTGAGGTGCTGGCTGTATGAGTGCAAGGAATATGTAGCAATATCCATGTGAACAATGATATAATGTGTGGTGGATGGAAGCAGAGAGGCAGGATGTGGATCATAGGAAGACTAGGGAAATCATACCCAGGCTGCTGGGCACCTGCACACTTCCATGATACCTGCTGACCCACACAGTGTTTCAATGGTTTCAAATTACTCCCAAGGGGAATTTGGGACCCTGTGTGGGAAGTTCCACTTAATGAAATCTGTTTTCAGGTCCAAAGCTAGTTAAACTCACTCAACACAGAACCATCTCAGCATTGCTTACAATGGAACCATCAACATATTTTCCTGAAAGTATTATTTAAAAGAGATATGGGCAAAAGAAGTGGAATTTCTTTGTGGCTTGTTTAGTACATCTGTTCAGACTCAGATGTTTCCTGGGGAAGTTAACCACTGATGCCTTGCTGCAATATATTTTTTTTTGCCTGCATGGAGCAAGTCAACCAATAGGATAAAGATGGAAATAAAAACATGCCACCCTTAGTCTGTAAGGCTACAAGCATGAGAGGGATATGTCAAACTCTGGGCAATGTCTCAAAAAGTAAATCCCCTGGAAGACTGTTCATGAGGACATAACTGCCCTTCATGTAAAGACACATAGCTTATCATCCTTTTCCTGGTCAGGATGTTGATTAGACAGTCTTGCCTTGGATAGCATTGAAAGCATTAATGCAACAAGGGCCTGCCTAGGTTAAGACTCTTTTATCATTTCTGTTATCTTCAGGGACATTAGTGTGTGATGTGGTAGAAAAGATCCACCATAGTACCACGTTTTTGGATGGAATTAGCAGCAAAACATCAGTCATTTTCATTGAGGTGGCCCAGAAGATAGAAACATATTAATGGGAAGCTGTGCAAGAAAGGCCATAAAAGAACACAAAGAACTACCAAGGAGAGACAAAGGAGGGGACAGGGCTGGCCCAACCACAGGGCAATGTGGTTTTGGTTAGCAAAGCAAGGGATAGACAAAGCAGAATTGGATTGGATCCCTACAGAAAAATTTCCAACATTATGGGAGAGAAGGTGGTCCCTTTTGTAAGATATTAAGGCCCTGTTACCCTCCATAATAGAGCAGGAGGAAGAGGACTCACATTCATGGAAAGGTTTGCAACTCTGCAGAGCTGACTAAAAAGCACTGGAGGCAGCCCCAGAAAGAGAAACACATGGGTTGCTAAGGCCTCCTTGTGCACAGTCCAGGATGGTAAGGAAAATAATTCTAGTGCTGATCATGATGAATCAGATAAGAAGGATGCTCCCCAACACCTGTACCATCATCTTACTTGATAAGAAAGAATGTTTAGGATTGGAACCAAGGAAATAGTGGGTTTCTGCCAGGGATCAGAAACCCTAGGTCCCCATTAGGGTGAATGGGGAAAGGTGGGATGAAAACTATCATGGGTCTCTTAGATACAGACGCATAAGTGGTGAAAATCTCAAGCCTCTTTAGAGAAAGCAATAAAGTGGATGATAAAATATCATTCCTACAGATGGTATGGTTTCATTCATGGAGGAAACTGCAAAACTCAAAGGAGATGTGTTTTTTATAGACTAAAGCAATATAGACACATCCTCTGGATATAGGAAAGCAATTTGCATGCATAATGTGGCAGCTGGAACCACTATTGTAAATGTGGATAAACACCTCTTGAAAGTGTTTAGATCTCTGACTGGACTCCACTCAGATCTAGGTTTCTGGTTACAGCACAGGTGACCCCACAATAGGCATACTCCCACTTGCCAGCAAAGGGGTGAGAGGACACTGGAACAGAAAACAATAGCAAGTATATAAAGGTCATCCAGAAGAACTTATCGGGTGGTGACCCCAACTAAAAGTATTTTGCACTGAAGATTTCACTGTAAAGAAAAAAAAGGTAGTGGAATGTATGTTGAGAAATAATAAGCTTTATGGAAGTCAAAGATCCAGTATTTCCCTGTCTGGGTTACAAATGGAAAATCCCATAATCCCATTCTCAATATACCCAACTTCTCTTTCTATTCTTCCACTGTAATCCACTCCCCAAGGGTGGTTTGTGGTCTGAGCTGCAGTGGTATTATGGGAAAGTCCCCCTGTTTCCAAATTGGAGTTGAGGCAAGTCCCTTCCTATTGAAAATTGTACACTCTGATAAGTGTACACTCTGAATATTGGCATTCTGAAGACTGAACATTCCTTATGCCTCCAATGTGTTTTCATGTCCTTCTTTGGTGTGATTTCCATGATCTTGTTGGCAAATTCTCTTTGCAATAAAATGCTAAATTTATGGAATGACAGAATAACAGATTCTGAATTCTGGGGAATTCTCTAGGCTATGGAACCACAATTGTCTATTACTGATATGTTTTTTTTAATTTAAATAGTTTCCTTTTAATTGCTTTCCAAATTTTGATAGCAATATTAAATTGTATTTTAAGAGTATTTATGAACCATAAGATTATTTCTAAAGTGTGCTTATTTTTCCATGATTGCTTTCATTCTTGCCATGAACATATATTGTAATTCTAAGATAATAATTAAGAATCAGGGTCGGGGGCAAGATGGCATTGGTTTAAGTGTGTACTCACCATCTCTCTCACAAAAGAGAGCTGATTAGGGAGAGGCTCCTGCCCAAGTGAGCTGTTCTGGAGCCCACAGAGAAGGAGCCTTTTGGGAATTGATCTTGAGGGAACTGGACAGGGAGATAGATTGATCAAGACAAAACCACGAGTTTTCAGCCCCATGGAAATCACAGATGTCTAAGTCCCACCTTCAGGACAAAGAGTCAAGATGATCCCTGACCCCTGGCAGCCACCCATTGAGAGGGAGCATTCTCTGAGAGTGGGAGGGTTCTGGCAAGGGGCAGAAAGGTGTTTCCTTTCTGTGGGTGTGGTTGCCTGGACCCCCTTAGAGCTTTGGGGAACACACCAGCCAGCTCAAAGTGGTACCAGGCTGAGGGGCAAGGCAAATCTGCTGAGAAAGCCTGATTTACCCAACCATCCTGTGATACAGAGGCTTGTCATGAGAGAGGGTGAAGCCAGCCAATTTAGTAGTTCCACGATGAGGACTATCAGAATTTCAACTCCTCTAAGGTAGTCAGGCAGTGAGAAGTGGTTAATAAGTTTTCAAGAGCCTATTTAGGGTCCCCTGGGAGGAGGGGTTGGTCTAACAGAGGCTTGAAAAATCACTTCATTGGTGCAGTGTACTCAGTCATCAGGCTCTCATTTGAATTTCAAAAGGGAACTCAACCTGAACAGGAGAGGGGAGGGGGAATCTGCTCATACAGCCTGCTAAATCCAGCTTCCCTAGGAGAGTAAAATCTGCCCAGGGGAAAGTGACTGAATAGACATTGAAGAGCTCACTGCCTCAATTAAAAAGGTAGCTCAGTGGAATAATTTTTGCCTTGAATATATGAGGTCCCTAGTTTGATTACTGGATCCTCTAAGAGTAGTGATCCACAGGTATATCTAAAATCAAGGTGATACCATAGAACAGGGAAAACATAGACATTGTTTTTATACTAGCTTATTTTGGGTCCCGTATTGTTCTAAAAAAAAGAGTTTACTTATAAAAATTTTTAGCTTAGTTTTTTCACTAGAACCTTGCTCAAAACCAACAGAGAGAAGCCTGCAGGGTAATTGATTTATGAACAGGGGCAGCCTGAGAGGCTTCACAATGGCCTAAGCAGGAATGCTGTTCTTCCTTAGTTTAGTTTGACTGCTTGCTTGTGTGGTTGTTTGGGGTTTTTGTTTGTTTGTTTGTTTGTTTTTTGTTGTTGATGTTTTGTTTCTTGTTTTTCTTTCCTCTCCCCCACCCCATTTTTAAAAAATTATGTGCTGCCAGATTGTTTCTTCTTTGCTTTGCTTCTCCTCCCTTGATTTCCCATTTTCTGTGTATACTGATTTTGTCTACCAATGCTAACTCTTTTCTTTACTTCATTTTTCTATCTTTTGCTTTCTGTTGTGGCTCTTACATTCCACCTTTTTTTATTAGTCCTCAACTTTACTGGTTTTGATTTCTATCTTGTCTATTCTGTTTTCTTTTTATTTATTTTTATTAACATTTTGCTTTCTGTCATTTCTTTTCTCCTTCTCTCTCTCCTCATCATTCTGGTCTTTTAAGTCATTTTATATATTTTTCTCTATTCAGGTACCCATTTCATTGTAAGCACCCATTTTTTAATTCCTATTACTCTACACTGCTTACATGAGTTAAATATTCATTTTACTAAGTCTTATATGGCCCCTTTTCTAACTTTTATTATTATTTCTATTATCCTTTTTCTTGTCTTACTTCTTTTGATTTCTCTGGCCCAAATCTTTTTCCTTCAAGAAAACATACAAAACAGCAAGGAAATATAACAAGAAGAACAAAGTGTCAAAGAGAAAACTTAAAACACACACAAAACCAGTACCTAAACAAAACTCTAGATCAGAGAGAGAAGCTAATCAACTGAGTAAACCCATCAGGGTGAATGATGACAGACAAAAAATTATGAACCATACAAAGAAACAGTAAGACACGGACCAGTCCAATGAAAAAACTAAAATCCAGGAAGAGATGCAGAACATTGAACAATTAATCAAAGCTATCCAAACAAATAACATGGACCAACTTAATGAAGTAAATGAAGAGATTAAGGATATTAAGAAGACACTGAAAGAACATACTAAAGAAATTGTAAACATACATAAAAAGATAACAGA
>PVKH010031111.1:0-12382 GCA_004027955.1 Chaetophractus vellerosus
CCAATATCTATTTTTGGAATTCATAAATAATACCAAACTGCTACAGACACCAATCTTCTCTTTGACAGTTCCCAGAAACTGCTTTCCTGGCCTGCTCATCAAATGGTGCTCTTCAGTCAACCATTTTCCACACCCCTGAGGTGGCACTGCCTTCAATTCCAACCAACTCTGCCCCTGCTGGGGGTATGGTTGCAACAGAAGCTGCCAACTGCTTTTGGCTGGGGTAGGTTGAATCTGTTGCACAGATTCCAGACCCAGGGATCTGAATTCTCTATTCAAAAACCTCTGCCTTTGCTGGTCCATGAACTCCCTTTTCTTGGGGGAGAGCCACCCTTCAGCAATCACCAAGAAGTTACTCTGTTTCTAATCAGCTCCACTCCCTTTCCTGCCAGGGACTGGGTTAAGACAGAAGCCTCCTGCTGCTTTTTGTCCTGTATGAGTTGAAACTATAGCTTTTCTTGGGGCTGGAGCTCTGAGCTCTGCATTTGTCAACCAAAAGCCAGTCAGTGCCTGGCTCTATCCTCCCCACTCCTGGGGAAGAGCCATCCCTCAGCAAATACCAAGAAGTAACTCTGTTTCCAAATCAGCCATACTCCCTCTCATGCTGGCCTACCATGCATGGCCACTGAATTTCCTGCTCAGTTCACTAAATTTAACAGAATGGTCAGAAATTTCCTTACATGCCTTTTTGATCCAGTATGTCTTCTATCCTTAGCTGGGGGTCTATGTGTGTGTTTTTTGGGGGCACACATTCTATGCTCTGGTAGTTTACAACTGTGCTTTAAACTTCTGCCCTCCTGTGAGGACTCAAGGACACGAGAGGTGAAAGATTATTACATTGTCAGGTCTTTCTTGGGCAAGCACCTATCCCTGCTTCAGCATTTGGCCTCCTAGACTCCTAGAATATATGAGAACTTTTCAAAGCTCCCTTTGGGCATCTTATTCTCTAGCTCTTCCTTTTAGATATGTTTGCTTCAAGTGTTATAACTACCTCAGTCACCTGTGATATTAAGCAATTGCCACTGATTTTTTCTTTTGCAAATGCCCTGAGGATAAGATTTTCCCCTCAGTGAGTTCTGAATCAGGGTTAACCAAGCTCTGTGAATGGGCCTTTTCCAGATTGCTGTCAAACAGGTTAAATTGTTATAAATTTCAGGGGATGGTTCTTTTTGAGGAGCTCTAAACCTGGCCTGCTCTTTTCAGAGGTCCTAGACTGCTGGTTTTCACAGGCCTCAGGATAAGGGTCTGCTGATTTTTCCCACAGAACTAGGGAGAGAGAGAGATGTGCATAGGGTAATATAAAACATCAGAAAATTCACTCTTCTTACTGAGATTCAACCATCTGTTTTAATAAACATTTTTTTCAGGATTTCATAAGGCTTTGGTTAATTTCCAAACTTCTGAAACATTTTACTGTGACCATTTTGGGCAGTGTTCTCTCGTTTTTATGGAAGAATAGAATTTTGGAGATCCTTACTCCATCTTTTTGGAAATCCCACCTCTATATATGGAATTTTAAACTTTGTATTCTTTTCTTTCTGAACTCAGCATTAACTTTGTGAGCTTCATCTCTGTAGTCCATTTATTTTTTTTCCTGAATAATGCTCCATAGTATGAACCTACTGTAATTCATTACAGATTAAGCCAATGGCGGATCAATTGTTCAGGTTATTTGAATTGTTTTGCATTCTTATATGCATCTTTTGGTATGCACTCGTGTATGCTTTTCTTTGTGGAATTGCCAGGTCATGGGAATATATATATATAGTAAATATGTATTATTAAGTATTAAGTTTAGTAGATAATACTTTTATTAAGTGGTTTTACCCATTTGTTTTTCAATAAAGAATGTATGAGGGTTCAACATGTTCTGCTCTTCATCCTGGGCATAAATTGTACTCTCACTATTATTAATTTAGATATTTTGGTAGGTTTATAAGGATATCTCGATTTGGCTTCAGTTTGCATTTCTCCAATGGTAATGAGGTTGGGCATCCTTTCAAATGGTCATTAGGGTATAGTACTCTTTTGTTGTCTATTCAAAGGTGTTTTATTACCAATATTTTTACATTGACTTTAGTTTCATTACTGATTTGTAGATACACACACACACACACATGCATACTCACATATACACATGTATACATATACATATGAACATAGATATATATTCTGGATATGTATATTTTGTCATGTATATATATTGCAAATATATTCTACCACTCTGTGGTTTGCTTTTTCACTGACTTGATACACTATAGTTCCCAATGTTCAAGAATCCCAATTTATAAACATTTTCTCATATGATTAATACTTTTCTATTATACTCAATTTCTAAAATTTTTCTCTTTTGTAATTTTCTGGCAATCTTGATTTTATTTTTATTATAGGTACTTTCTATATATAACTGATTTGTATGTGTGGCATGAGGTATTAATAAGAATAATATTTATATAAGTATCCAACTGATAAAATCAGTTATTGTTAGATTTAGTTCTAAATATTTAATTTTTGAAGCTTATGTAAATGACATTATTATATTTTATGTTTGTTTCATATATGTGTGTATATATACAATATTTCTGTATAGTGACCTCATGTCTTGTGACTTTGCTAAAATCACTCATTAATGAGAATATTTTAAATTATTTAAAATTTTTTATGCACAAAATCATGTAATCTGTTCTGAAGAGCATTTTATTTTATTTTTTGACTTTCCAATCCTTAAATCTCTTATTTCATTTTCTTGCTTAATGACAGGCTAGGACTTCTAGTAAATTTAAATAGTAGTGGTAATAGCAGGTGACTTCTTTCTGTATTTCAAAGAAGTGTTTAATATTTTACCATTAAATATGATGTTTGTTGAAGAGTTTTTCTTTAGTTTTGCTTTCGATGGTAGACAGTCTTTCCCAGAATAATAGTCTTGTAATTCTAGTTTCCGGTTTTATCCTGATCAGGTGAAAACTTTAATAAAGCACTTTTCATATCTATTGAGGTGACTATACAAATTTTCTCTTATTTTCTAGTACATAGATCTATTTTTTAGTGCAAATTCCTGGAATAAACCCAACTTGGTCAGGAAATAAAATAGTTTTACAATTTTGATTTTCTACTTTTTTTTAATTTGGGGATTTATTTTCACAAAAGAAATTGGCCTACAATTTTATTTCTTGCAATATCTTTCCAGGTTTGGTTTCAAAATCATGCTGGCCTCATACAATGAATTACAGGGCATTTGTTTTTTTCTTTTTTTGCTGGCCTCATACAATGAATTACAGGGCATTTGTTTTTTTCTTTTTTCTATTCTTAGAAGAGCTTGCATAAAAGTGGCATTTTTATATAATTGCAAAATTTACCAATGGAGCAATATAGGCCTAAAGTTTCCTTTGGTGGTAATTTTTTTTTTTTTTATAAATTCAGTTTAGTAATAAATATAAATTTTTCAGGTTTTCTATATATATTTTTTTTCAGTCAGTTTTGGTAAGTTGTGATTCCAATTTTTTGACATATCATTGGTAATGATATCTTCTATTATCTTTTTAATGTTTCTGTTATTTATGCTGTTGATCTTTTTTTCATTCTTCACATTGGCTAATTGTGATTTCTCTCTCTTTTCTCCTCTTGATCAATATTTGTAGTAGTTTCTTAATTTTTAAAATCTGTCCAAAATACCAAGTTTTGGCTTTTTGAAATTTTCTCTAATGTTCATTTGTCTCCTACTTCAGAAACTTCTGATCCTATTTTTATTTCCTTTCCTCTGCTTTCTGTGACTTTGATTTTCTCTTTTCCTAATTTCTTGAAAATAATATGTAGATAATAAATTTTTCAGTCTTTCTTCTTTGTTAACATATGCATTTAAGGTTACAAACTTCTCTCTAAGTTGATCTTTAATTTTATTCCAAAAGTTTGAAGTGTAATACTTTTATTTCAGTTTAAAATATTTTATAATATCCACTGTGTTTTCTAGTTTGCTTCATGGTTATTCAGAAGTGTTTTGCATAATTTCTAAATATTGCTGATTTTATAGGTATTTTAAAAATTGATTTCTAACTTATTTTCACTATATTCCAATTATGTGTTTGTCTATTCATGTATGTTTTAAATAGTTTGAAATTTATTGAGATTAGTTTTATGGTCCAGCATATATTAAGTTTATTATATATCCCATGTTCTTTTGAAAAGAAAGCATATTCTGTAGTTGTCAATTAAAGAGACTTTTATATTTAAATAAGACCAAATTTGTTATTCAAAGCTGTATTTCAAATCTGTCATATTCCTACCAATTTCATGTCTGCTTGTTTTAACAATTACCAAGTTTAAAATTTTTGAATTTCCAACTATGATTTTGGATTTATCTGCTTCATTTTCTTTTTCTTTCAGTTTTTATTTCTATATTTGGGGCTATTCATTAACTGTGTCGAGTTTAATACTGTTATATCTGAATGTTGGATTGATACTTGTACCTTCTTTCTCTCATAATACTTGTTGAAATATTAATAGAATTATTAATAGAAAACACGATGAAATATTTAAAATGTGTGTATCCAATGAAGTACCTGTATAAAGATGATATAAAGTTCAAAATTTAAAAACATACAAACCACCTTTAAAAATGGGCAAGAGATTTGAACAGGTACTCCTTTTTTCATTTTTAAAGGAGCCTATGTTAAACATTTAATTTTGTTGTTTAAATCTAGGCTTCTAAAGATCTAGCTGGAGATATTTTTTTGTCAAACTTGATTAATGATTATTAAAAAATAATCTAATATTCACAAATGACTGAATTAATTTAATCATACTACCTAAATAAATGAAAACAAAACAAAGAATAAAGTAACTTGGCTAAAACTATAAAGCCAAAACAAGTTTACAAATTAAAATAAACCTTAAAAAAATTATAAAACCAATAAAATTCAAGTAAAAGCATTAACAATCATTTTAATTTAAATAACTACTTACAAACTGAATATGGTACTGGCTACAATGGCACAAGGTATTTTGAGGGTATCAATCCCAGCTTACCAAGATATTGCATAGAGATGTCATTCTCAATGTGAACAAATTTTTCAAACAGCTGCATACTGAAGTAATCTAGGGAGATTTAAAAAATACTAATGGCTGGGATCCACCCCCAAGGAGTCTGATATAATTGCTGTGGGCTCTGGCTTGAGACTTGGGAAGGTTTAAACATCCCCAGGTGAAACTAATGCTCAATCAAGATGCCCAGTCAAGATTGGGGATCTTGGACTTAGTTGAATACATTGTTAACATAAACTCTATGGTTATTTTGTTAATAGACACTGCTGAAGTAGATTACACTTGGAGCTAACAGTAGAGTAAATCGAATATATTGTAGAACTTAAATTTTATGTCAGTACTGGTTAAATAAGTAATCCAAAATATGCTTATATTAGTTTTTAAATTTTTCATCAAAAACCCCCACAAGATTTGAAAACCCTTGAAGAGAAATGATCTATTTCCAAGAATATGTCTGAGGACCACCCCCAAAGGTCTGCAAACCCTCAATGAATCATGTCTCCAATAATTACTTGAACTTATTATGTAAGAATGAAAAAGCAGCCTGACTCATTGTGGTTCAATCACGGCTACACACATTAAAGTCATCTGGTAAGTTTGGGAGAACGAAAAAACAAGCAATAAAAAACTATCCCAGGTCTCACCTAAGAAAAACTAAACCCTTAAAGGCAAGAACAAAACATCAGTACTTTCTACAAGCTTCTCAGTTGATTTTAGTGTGTGGGAAGTGTTGAGAATCATTGGACTAGAACAAGAGTTCTTGACAAGGGGTCCGTGAGCTTGAATTTAAATTAAAAAAAAACAAAACATTATTCTTGTTAGGATGTGTTGGTGCGGGTGTGATATATTTATTAAATAATACACAGTATAGTGTGGACTTAGTAAGGGGTTCCTGTTTTTTTTTCCGATGTTTTAAAATATTAGAATTTCTCCAGGTCTGGGAGGCAGTTTTGGGCCATTAGGCCACTGTGCTTCTTCGTTTGCATGAACAAATAAGCTCTTTCTGAAACCTTGGTGTTGCAGAAATTGGCTTTGAAGGCACACTGGAAGAAAAGAACCTGAATTTGCGCAGTATCAGAAGTATCACAGAGTTTAAACAAAGAGAATAGCATTTGGGAATGTAAGGATGCATAAGGATTGTTCATTCATCTATAAATAATTTGATATATTTGGAACATTGGTATATGAATGAGTGGTGGGAGAAAAAGGTGGAAAATTTCAGGAATCAAATTATGACAAACTTATATATCATGCTCAGGAGGTTGGACTATCCAGAAACTGAAAGGGAGCTACGTAACCTTGTTCAGCATGACATTAATATGATTAGAACAGTATTTTAGAATGACTACTAGTGTGGTTATTCCAGTTAGTATGAAGAATGGATTAGGAGGGGGAAAGTTAGGGTCAGAGAGTTAAGACACTGTTGGAATAGTCAAGGTGGGAAGACATGATAGTCTGGGCTAAAGCAATGGAGAGGGTATAAAGTTATTGTATTGGATGGAGACTAGTAGGAAAAATAGGTAAGAAATTGTGATCGTTTGTGGTGAGGGGCTATATGAAAAGAAAGAGTCTAAGATTATTCTGCATTGAGTGGTCAGTGGGGCCATTCACAGACATTGGTAACACTGAAGGAAAGATAACCTATGGGTATGTAAGGAATTCAGTTTAGACATTTAATATAAGATGACTGGGGGCATACAATTGGAGAGGATCAGTAGATATTTGTATGGAACTGGAAGTCAAGCAAGATATCTGTGCTAATATTTCACTCTGGGAGGCTTCCATAGTTGAAAAAAAAAAAGCATTCCAGGGGAAAAGAAAAATGGAAAGACGTAAAGCAATAACAGAACCTTGGGATAAATTAAGAAGAAAATGAGACTGATAAGAACCATTTAGAGTTAGATGTGAAAAACCAGGACAGAGTAGTATCACAATAACCAAAAGAGTAAAGAACTTTAAGAATGGATGAGTCAAATGCTAGTGGGCCGTTTAATTTTGAAATTAGGAGGAAATTGGTGACTCAGAAGAGTTATCTAGAATTATAAAGTTAAGATTAAAAAAAAAGCCAAATCATACTTATTATAAGATTTTTGAGAAAAGTCAATTACATTTCCAGCCATTACTTCATTACATTTGTAGGGAAATTAAGAGAACAAATTTTGTTCAGTATACATATATTGATTTGATCTGCAGTGCAACTCTGAGGATGAGACTGCTCTGGAAACTTGTCAACTTTCCCCATGGCAAGTATTAGACCCAGGATTTGACGTGGGTGTCCAGTGCTCCATATGAAGTCATAATATACAATGACTCTCAGAGTTATAAAAGCAAAACAGGTGCCCACATAGCAACAGCTGAATATAGAGAGAGATAGAGATGGAAGGAAACAAATTTAGACAAAAGGAAAAATCTTACACAAAAATTTGTTCCTGTTTATAAGAGTAGAAAAAAAATCTGATCTGGAGGAGAAAGAGGTCTGTAACTGGTACCATTTGAGGAGTAGGACAGGTCCTATAAGTGTCAGTATTAAAGGCAATGTCCAAATATAAGAAAAATGATAGGTTGGGAAATATTGGTTTTTTAGGACCTGGGCTTTCAGGTGACTCACAGAATGAAATGATTGAAAGCATACAGTATTCTCAAATGCACCTTCAGAATTCTGCATTAACACCTGCATTCTTTGTGCCCAGATTCCTGGGCCACTTCTCAGACTATATGGATATGGAGATCTGCTTTATAGTAAACTCACCATACATTCTTTTTTTTTTTCAAAGGTACACTTTTTTAAAATTTATTTTTTATTTATTATATATTCCCCCCTTTCTGCTTGTTCTTGCTGTGATCACCTTTGTGTTCTTCTGTGTCTGCTTGTCTCCCCCCGCCACGGCAACCCGCCGAGTCAGCTCACCGCGCAGTGGCCTGCCTTCTCGCGGGGGCTTGCCTTGCCTGCTGTGGCTTGCCCTGCCCATGGCGGCTTGCCTTCTCGAGGTGGTCTGCCCGCTCGAGGAGGCCCTGGGAATCGAACCTGGGGCCTCCCACATGGTAAACTGGAGCCCCACAAATTGAGCCACAGCCGGTTCCCCCATACCTTCTTTTATGTATACATATGTATATACTAAAAGAAGGAACCATGAGTTAGAGGCAGGATGACAGAAGATGATGCATTTTACATGTTCCAGAAAGTGGAAGCATTGCACATGCATGTAAATAATTAAAACCATAAGCAAGGATATAATTGTCAATTTCAATTCTGTCCTGTAGTTATTATTTTATAACAAATTCTCTCTATAAATCTGAAAAGTGCAGCATTTTATAATATTTTTTCTGAAACTAGCTGTAAACTTCTTCCGACCAGACAGATATTCCAAGAATTTTTAGAGTCAACTATAAAAATTTGTAGACTACAAAAGCTAGGAAGTTGCCTATTGATAGGAAAGTCACAAAGATATTTTCCAAAATTTAATGACATAAAAAATTCAACAATCAGGTGTCTTTTTAAAATACTATAGAAATTATTTATTTATTTGCTTGAACGACTGCTCTTTTGTTTATATATATATATCATGGAATGATAAATCAATAGTAAGATCTTAAGAGTAAGTAAATTTTGATATAAAAGCACTGTATGAAACAAAACAAGGGGTGCTTTAAAAAAATTCTAATTGTTCTATCTCCTTAATAAAAATATTCGTTTTGTACTACATTTATAATAGGAAAATGTTCATTTGCAATATTTGAATTATATCATCAGTATACAGATCTAAACTTGATGCTTAGTATTTTTGTGTGTGTTGTTGTTGTTTTAAAGATACTTAAATTACACAAATGTCACATAAAAAACATAGGGGATTCCCATATGCCTTGCTCCCCACACCTCCCACATTTTCCCACATTAACAACATCCTTCATTAGTGAGGTACATACATTGCAATTGATGAACACATTTTGGAGCATTGCCACTAAGCGTGGATTAAAGTTTACATTGTAGTTTACGCTCTCTCCCAACCAATTCTGTAAGTTATGGCAAGATTTATATGGCCTGTATCTGTCATTGCAATGTCATTCAGGACAATTTCTAAGTCCTCAAAATGCCCCCGTATCACACCTGTGTTTTCCTCTCCCGGCCCTCAGAACCTCCACTGCCTCCACATCAATGATATAATTTATACCATTTCTAGAAACACAATAAGTCTATAATAGAATACCAGTAAGTCTACTTTAGTCCATAGTTCATTCCCCAATCCTGAAGATTCTGGGATGGTGATGTCCACTCCACCTCTAATTGAGAGGAGGATGCAATCCCATTGGGCCAATGGATAAGACTCTCTTGCTTGCAGTTGTAGACTCTCTCGGCTCCTTCTCCATGTGTTAGCTGGGCACTGAATCTCAGTGGGGTTGCAGCACCTACTCTCCAGTTCATTGGTCTCACCCAGGATAACTAACAAGGAGGTGATAATGGACAACTACCATACCAAAGAACTAAGAGAGTCTACAACTGCAAGCAAGAGAGGCCCATCCATCTGCCCCATGGGATTGCAGCCCTTTTCAACTAATGCTGAGTTTTAATACTATCTGATTTTGCAATGTCATTGCATAAGCTTTTCTTTAAATAAAACTAGGTTAATGACAATTTCAGGGAATTATCTTTTTTTTTTTTTTAAAGATTTATTTATTTTATTACATATCTCCCCTTCCCCCCGCTGCGGCGGCGCGCCGAGAGTGGTCACTGTGCAGGCGCAGCTTTCCCCGCTTGTGGGCGGTCTCTGCGTCCGTTCACGGCCGGCTTTTTCAGTTCCCGGGTGGCTGGCTGCGCTCCATCCACAGGCAACCTGCCCTGCCCCTGGGGGCTCTTGCCATGTCCGTGGCAGCTTCTTGCCCTGCCCACGGCGGCTCCAGCCCGCCCATGGCGGCTTGCCATTCTCAAGGCGGTCTGCCCGCTAGGAGAGGTCCCCAGGAATCGAACCCAGGGCCTCCCATGTGGTATGCCGGCGCCCTATTCACTGGGCTATCAAGCCGGCCCCATCAGGGAATTATCTTGACATTAATCCCCTCCCGTCTCAGAAAACTGCCCCCTCAACACTTCTTTTTTTTTAAATTTTATTTTTAACGAAGCTTTAGATTGCATAAATGTTACATCACAAATATAGTGGATTCCCATATAACCCACCCACTCCCTTCCCACACTTTTCACCATTAACAACATCTTTCATTAGTGTGGTACATTTTTTACAATTGATGAACACATATTGAAGCATTACTGCTAATCCTGGTTTGTAGTTAACATTATGGTTTACACGTTGCACCACACAATTTTATATGTTTTGACAAATGTATAATGGCTTTATCTGTCATTGCAATGTCATGCAGAACAATTCCAATGTCCAAAAAATGCCCATGTTACACCTATTTTTCCCTCTCCCTCCCCCTCAGAACCTCTGGAGACTACTGCCTTTTTATCAGTGTTACAAGTTTTTCCATTACTAGAATAATAATATTTCTACTTTAGTCCACAGCTGCATTCTTCCCTTATGTTTGTTCATTCCACAGTCTTGAGGCTTTTGGGATGTTGATGCTCACTCTGTTTCCCTTTGGGACTGGGCTTAGATCTGATGGGGCAGATGGATGGAACTGTCTTGCTTGTAGTTGTAGAAACTCTCTGTTTTTTGGGATGGGCATTATCCATCATCATCTTTTTGTTAGTTGTCCTGGGCAAGTCCGATGAACTGGAGTATAGGTGTTGGCTGCAACTCTGCTGAGATTCAGGGCACAATTGATTTATGAACACCTGGAAGATTTAAGTTTCTGGGACACATATTTAACAGGTATCGTGCTAATTATAGGCTCAGATAAAAGGGGCAGAAGACCCATGTGTAGGAAAAAATTGTGAGTCTAACTCTGATACATTGGGGAGATAGGTCATCATATATTCCAAAGTAAGGACCACTGACAGGGTGCCGAATTCCCGGGATTGTCTGCCTTGCCTATAGCATCTAGATGTCTCTAGAGCTCTCAGTACTCCCCCTGCTTAAGTCAGTGAGATCCATCGGAGATATGCATAACCTCTGGAATGGCCTCCTGACTCACTTTGAAGTATCTTAGCCATAAAAACTCATTTGTATTTAATATTTCCATCTTTTGGTCAAGGTCTTTTTTCCAAGTGTATTGCTGGTTGGTGCTTGGTAATAACCCCTCGCTGCTAGAGAGCCTCATCCTTGGGAGTCATGACTCATGACAGTGGGGAAGGATGAGTCTATATGCTGAGTTTGGCTTAGAGAGAGGCCACATTTGACTAACAAGGAGGGTTTCAGGAGATCATTCTTAGGCAATATACAATACTAGGTTAAGTTTCAATTTCACAAGAACAAGGTTCATAAGTACAATGATAAATATCAAGGGCCTGGCATATTGGTCTGTCCTCCTTCGCTAGGCACTGCCATGTACTCCAGAGATTCTTGCCACTGTATTAGAGAATATAGCAGGACTCCCCAGTATGGAAGTTCAATATTCTTTCATTTATTGTGTGGGTCTCCACCCACTGAGACAATACCCCATGACCACTTGAACACATTCATATTCCAAAGAGGATGCCCTAGTTGCACCCCTCCCCCCACATCCTCCTACCACCAAACCCCATCCGAGCGATCCTCCCCTGCCACAGTTATGTCCCTTCTGCAGTCCAAAACTTCCCCAAAAACAGAGCCAAAAAATAAACAAATAATAAAATAAAAACAAACAAAAAAAATAAATAAAGCACAAAAAATTCTTTTAAAATTTTGCCTTGTGTCTTTCATCACCATAAGAGATTTTATCTTTTATGTATGGTGACAAATTCTTCTGTGTTTTTCCCCAGTACCTTATTTTTTTCACGTTATTTTCAAAGAAGCATTAGGTTACAGAAAAGTCACATAGAAAATGTAGAGGATTCCCATATACCCCACCACTCCCCTCTCATATTCACACCTATTAAAAACATCTTACATGAGTATGGTACATTTGTTAAAATTGATGAACAAATATTAAAGCATTGTTACTAACCATGGTCAATGGTTTACATTACATTGCATTTTGCAACTTACACTTTTAAACATTTTGACCAAATGTATAAGAGACTGCATACATCATTGCAAGATCATGCAGAACAATTTTAATGCCCCAAAAGTGCCCTATATTCCATCTATTCTTCCTTCCTCCTCCCCTCAGATCCAATGGTAACCACTAAGTTTGAATTTTTGAAGAATAAGGTTCATAGTTACATGCATTAATATTGGGGGCTTACCATATTGATCTGTTTTCTTTTTTAGACACTGCTTATATTCTTTTTTTTTTAAGATTTATTTTTTTTATT